>JAVQJD010059948.1:0-14323 GCA_036023655.1 Nannoperca australis | reverse complement strand
GCAAAACTTCAGGGTTTGCAAGCAAAACTTTTAGATTTGCAAGCAAAATTTTAGGGTTTGAAAGCAAAAGTTTAGAGTTTGAAAGCAAAAGTGGGGAAAGTTTCTCTCTCAAACCACTTTTTTTTGACTGTTTGATAATGAAACAAAATTATCTCCATATTATTGGTTAATAATAGTAGCTGGAGACCTAAACTGCTGTCTCCACTGTCTTGATAAATCTCACACAAATCACAATCCAACGAGGCAAGACTTGATCAAGAATTGACTATTATGTTTTTTTAACACAAGGCACTAGAAAAAAAGATCTCATTAGCATCCTGATTTCTGATCATGTGCCAGTGTTGCTGGAGCTCTCATGTTCAGCAGAGCAACAGCTAGTTGGAGATTTAAAAACTATTTATTAAAATATTCCACATTTAGGAAACATTTTAGACAACAGTTCCAATACTTCATTACTGAAAACAAAACCTTGTACACAGAACATCAGAGAAAACCCCTCAAATGCTTGCAGTCATTGGACTTACAAAAGGAACATGATGCTAATGCATTAGATACATTGTGAGTAAAACTTGAGGCAACTTGAGCTGCTCTAAAAACTTGACAAGTCGATATTTTTCTGTAAACAAAGAATGTATGAATAACCCTAACCAAGAAGATACCTTGCAAATCTAGTGCGTGAAAAAACTAAATCACAGGCTATCTCAGCTATAAAGGACCATCTCAGTAATAGATTGCAGCACAATAAAGATATCAATGCCACCTTCCAGTCATTTTATGAAGGTGTGTAAAAGTCAGAGACCAGTAGTATGCCCAAACATGCTGAACTTTTTTGTAAAACTTTCTTTATCTTTTGAAGAAAGAGGAATTAGCCAATAAGAAGTGGTTGCTGCATTAAGTGAACTTTGGAACAATAACGCCACTGGGCCCAATGGCCTGACAGCAGAGTTTTATAATCAATTCAAAGACTGTTAAGTAGAGCCACTTTTTCCTGTGCTGGCTCAGTCTTTTGTAGAGGGGGCACTCCCTAGCACGGTCTACCCTTTGATTCACAAAAAGGGTAGAGCAGCAGATGAGGGTCTTCTTTCTGACCAATTTTGTTATCAAATCTAAACAGGAAAATATTGGCCAAAAAACTAGTGCAGCGTCTCAAGGATGTGTTACCACAGTCAGTGCATTGCATTAGCAATAGATCCACTTGAAGAGGCCATTCATGCAGATCCTGACATTAGGGGCGAAGCAATAGTGCTTTCATAGCCTTCCTAAGGCAAAAGAAAGGTTTCAAGAAAACCCATAGTCTACATGGCTAATATTGAAACAGACTCAGTATCCCCTATACCTCGGAAAAATGTATTGTGCACTTTCAGGAGAATGACTGGTGTTGAAATTGAAGAGTAGATGAAGAGGGGGATGATTGTGGCTCAACCTATCCAGCTGTTTTACCACTAATAAAGCAAACGAGCTACAATTGAGGATAAATCATAGAGTGCATACTACATATTATAAAAAGAACCCAGATCTATCAAAGTATTGTAATACATATATATAATATATAGAAGTATTCTAATTCTGGAAAGATATCAATGACATAATTAGTCAAAAAGGTTGTCCTTTATCATTCATTCTTGGTATAGATAATCACCCAAATATTCTTCCAATCCCTTAATCCTTCAGAGAATCCTACTCTTCTGTGTTAGGAGATGCATTTTATTAAAGTGGGTTTTGGAGGAACCCTTTAATATATAAAGATAAGTGGATAAGTACTGTATTCGTGACTCGCAAAGCTCTCAGCTTTTATTTAAAAGAGGAACTTTTTCAGTTTTATAAAGTTTGGAGTCCTTTTGCTTACTTGGGATCTGATGTTTGCAAATGATAATGACAGGGCTCTGAAGTAAATGTTTTATTTTCAATGCGATGTTTTCCTATAGTGACTGTAGCTGCCAACACTGGGCCAATCTATCTGTCTGTCTGTCTGTCTGTCTGTCTGTCTGTCTGTCTGTCTGTCTGTCTGTCTGTCTGTCTGTCTGTCTGTCTATCTGTGTCGAATCACTTTCAGTGAATAAAGATGGTTCTTTAAAATACTTAGCCCCCACCCCCCTCTGTCAATGACATGAGTGAAATGAGACACTGCAGCAGGTAAAGAAGGTGATTCACTTGAACAGACAGTAGTAGGTCTATGAAACTGGTGTTGTGTGAATTTTGAATTCATCATCTATTGTAATGCCACGGTTTAAATGGTTTCTCAGCATGGTAGGACATTAAAGAGCTGATATATTGTTAAGTCAGAAATGTTAGTCTCCCTGCCTCTCTCTCTCTCTCTCTCTCGGCCAAACAAACACATTTACGCAGGCACACATGGACCTATGTAATGCCGGAACAGGCACGCACATGCATATGTATCTTTATGCATCTTTATGCAGGTGGCACATCAGTCTGTTTGCGTGCGTGCATGCTGTCTCATTTTACCCTGCTGCTCTGTCTCTTTGCCCTCTCTCTATCCGGTCCATTAACTCTAACATTAGACTAGAAACATCATGTGTTCTTTTTATAAAGTGCCACCGTGTTTCTTCAGTTCCTTAGCTTTCAGACCCAAACCTTTCCGACTGCTTGGCTACAAGTTAGCTTTAATTTAGTTTTACATAGCTGCCTCTTCTCTTTTAGAAGTAGGATCACAAACTTAATCAAACTCATATAGTGCACATTCCCTGTCAGTAAACACCATCATACTGGCAAGAGCATTAGTCTGGTTTGCACTTCATATCTCTAGATTGACTGCCTTCCAATATACTATAAGGTATTTCCCTCATTTTACACTGATGATCCTGCTCCACCTTTTTTATTTTTTGTTCTGGCACTTTTGGATTACACCCCAATGAGTGATGTCATTACAGGTATTTTGCTAATGGAAAACACTGACTGACTTCACTCATTGGTGGGTGAACAGAAAAATATGGAGCTATTTTTGTTTCTTTTTTAAGCAGTCAAAAAAATGGTTTGAGAGAGAAAGTTTCCACACTTTTGCTTGCAAACCCTAAACAAGTGATTTGGGTCATGCACTTGCTGAATACTACAGGAGTAGAACAAGTGATATTTTGTGCATAATAAGAGCAGCCTACCTGGGCAAGCAGCTAAAATGACAAATTAATACGTATTTGTTCAACCCATTACAACAGCACAGCTTGTTAAACAAAAGCAATCTAGCTCAAACATAACATTACTGCTATGTGTGGAGAAACCCACGGAATACAGCGGAACCAGAAGCACAACTTTCAGATTCGCAAGCAAAACTTTTAGATTTGCAAGCAAAACTTTAGGCTTTGCAAGCAAAAGTGTGGAAAGTTTCTCTCTCAAACCATTTTTTTGACTGCTTAAAAAAGAAACAAAAATAGCTCCAAAAAAACAGCACACCTAAAAGTTTCAGTTCATAGAGAGCAGTGTAATAGGTTTCTGCCTTAGGTGATTCAGTGTTGATTTAAGCCTTATAGTCATAACTGAACTTTATTTCATTCATTGCAGTCAATTAACACAATTAATGTGTTGTATGCATTGATCTCCAATGAGAATTCTGCAGTGGAATTGTTTTGCAATGCATTCTGCAGGCTGAAACTCGATCTTCCAGGTCATTACAGCAGTTTATCAGTGTATTGAATATGTCATATGAAAGTATGTTCTAACTAGTGAGCTCTACCAAGCAGTTTATATTGGATGTATATTGAGTAGTGGCTAATGTGGTCCTGGCTAGTCTCACACCTTGAGTCGAGTAGTAAATACTGTGATGAAATCAACACTAAAAAACTCTCGGAGAGAGGATTTTTCATTCGATCTGAAAATTAATTGGTAGATTATAGGTATACAGTAACTACAGTACTATAGTCCTACTCTGCGTTTGTTAACTTCTACCATGGCATATAAAGTACTTTGCAATAACAACAGTTGTCACACTGACTCATGATGAATGAAGTGCGTGGGCAACAATGCAGGTCGATGTGCTCAAAAATGTTTTAAGAAATCTCATCACAAAGAAACTTCTTTGTGTCAGCACGAGGCACAATGCTGAATCTGGATCTGAAAGCATCTCTCCTAAATCATAGAGAGATTGTTTGCACACATTTGCATGGATATATAACCTGTGTGTGACTGACTGCAAGTTGCTGAGGACTTTTTCCATATACTGAAATCTGGTGCAACAAATGTGGTTTGTGGTTATTTTTCTTTGGCACCAAAGTTCTTTACTACTGCTAAAGCCTCTATTATGCACCATTAAATCAACTTCTTTAAAGTCGCATGCAAATTATCAATATATTCATGCCTGTTGGGAAAAGGCTTTTACTCTAACCTTAACCTAACCCCAATCAAGACTGAAAGTATGAACACCATTTTTCCCTAGCTAGATATCCTTCAATCAACTGGTTTAAATACAACATTTTTCCCCAGATGTGGTAAAGTTCACCCAAAATATCCGCACAATCAACACAATAGACGCCGTACACACATACACATGCATACAAACACATGTTTGCACGCACTTAAATCCCTCTATCCCCTCTGTGCTCTGTGACCACTGATTCAGCACATGGATCCTCTGGGTTTTGGCAGTGCTGTTCTCTCAGCCACAGAAGGCCCTTTAAAGATATCACCATTGTTCCCTAATGGCCTAACTCCCTGTTCAAGGAGAGAAGGGAGACAGCAAGAGCGCAAAAGAGAGAGCAAGAAAGTGAGGTAGGGAGAAAGAGAGATGGCCTTTTAAGATGATAGCAATGTTCCCAAAAGGCCTCGCCTCAGTACAAGGAGAGTTCTTTAGAGAACAGACAGTCGAGTGTGTCTTCTCAAATGAAGCTACGGTGCAACTGTCCCAGTCCCTATTTTCAGCTCTACTGGTGCATTCCAGACACTGAGAACACATGTTTTCTTTTTATTATCTCGTTCTCTGTCCTCTCATAGTTTGTCTCTCCCTGCATCTTACCTTCTTTTTCCCCACTCTGTTTTTTCTTTCATTTCATTTCAATCTTTTCTCAAGAGTTGGATATATACTGAAAAAGTGAGTGACAAGTTGCTGTTACCCGCTAAGCCACTCAGGACACCTGAGTCCATAATCCAGTCAGAACTACACAAACACTGGCCTTGTTGAGCAAATATGGGAAGTACCACTTAGTGGTAATAATACTGTTGACATTAAGATGATTTGTTTTGTTTGCTTTTAGGCAATGACAAGAGAGGCCTGAGGCACAATAGTAAAAGGTTATAGCCAAACGAAAGAGCCATTTTAAAGGTGTGAGGCTTGTTAGGTTGCCAGACTTTTATTAGGAGAAAACAATAAAAGTGTTGATATTTTGGACGTATATGTTTTGTTTAATCAAAGGGAAAGTGAGTGAAAATTATAAAAGGTCTTAAATAATATCAGAAGTTTTTACTATAAGATGAAAACATTCAAAATGATAATTGCGTGAAAATCCTTGGCTCAGCAGAAACAGTTATGTGTTTGTAGATTGAGTGTTTGGAACATAGGTCAGTTTAATGCATTCACATGGGATACAGCTATTTGCCTCACAATGATGATATTTATCACATATTGGCTGTGGTGGTCAATAGGGCAACTCTCTAAAAGGTCAGTTTAGCTCTACATGCCTGTCCTTCATTACCTGCACGCTGAGTGTATATTATTTTATGGAGTCTGTAGTTCTAAATATTTTAACAGAAGGTTGTAAATTAAAAATGTCATCAATCTGGTAAATTGGTGCCACCTCAAGAGGATACTATTTGAATTTAATGAAATTGGATTATACCAGGACCTGTTTGTCATAATGCAGTCCATAGATACTGCAGTGTCCTGGGTCTGTGCAGTGTCCTAAAAGTGTTGTGGGTTGGAGTTCAGTCATTAAACATGTCTATGTCAACTTTCATAGTACTGCCTAATGAAGAAAGTATATCTTTAAAACCAAATGTTTTACATTGAAATCTACCTTCTTCCTCTCTTTAAACTCTCCCCAATATAATTGCTTATCAGTGAGTAATGGGCCATATGAGGACAATTGAAAACTCCTCTTTTTCTTCCCATCATAGTGTGAAAATATCAACCACTGAGCTTATGGGTTCATACAAAGAAGGAGAGTGTGTCTGCTGATGTTACAGTCATAAGTACCACCTTACCTTGAAACCCAATTTTCTAGAAATTACTTTTGTATACAACAAAGTTGTTTTCATAATTATTTTGTGGTGACAACATAATTGCTACCTGGATTATGTTCAGAGACAACTTTTCTTGGAGTGAATTAAACACTACATTTATGTTCCACGTTTGACCTTGCATCTGCCTCTTTGCAGAGGTTGACAAGAAAAATACTTGACAGTGCATATATAGTGAAGCATTTAATGAGCAGAGAAAAGGGTAATGACAAAAGAGAAAAATGAAAATGAGAAAATGTGCATGTTATAGAAGATACAGATGTAAAACCAGATTTTTATTGTAAATGCATCACAGGTAGACCTTTAAAGTATGAAGACACTTATAAAAAAATAGCTGTCTTAAATCTGAAATGTCAAGGTTTCACTTTAAGAAGGTAAAATCCCAGTCTGCATTTGATCTCTTTGGGGGCTTCATAAAGAAACACATCAAGCAGAGACTGAGAACAGGAAGGTGCTTGGGGGAGGATATTTCTGGAATTATTTTAATCAAACTGACTTGACTTGAACACTGGATGAAGAAATACTGAATATGACACATCTGAGAGGGAAATTGTTTATTGATCACTGTCCCCTACTACTTGAAACTTGAAATTCACCTATTTTACATGTTGGGAAATGCATGAGGCATAGAGTTTTCCATTTTTATCTGAAACTATATTTCCTTTAAAGTTCACAGGTACAGACTTATTCCACTGCCAGTATTTTGAGAGGACGTGACTTAAAGCAATAGTGACACAAAAGGCACAGAGGACTCGTGGTGGCACTGCAAAGGGGGATAAGAAAACAGCGAATGAGAAAGAAGAGCAGAGGGGAGAGCATGAAGAAACTGAAGAGCACGACTTTGTTTATTGAGACAGGGGAAAGGGAACAAGAAATGATGAGAGATGGATGTATAGATGGATAGATGGATATCTTTTTAACGGTAGTGAAGCCCTGAGACCCTGCAGGGGGAAAGCTGGTGGGAGGTGAAAAATACATAAAAGCGATGCCAGGAGAGATGGTTGAAAGTTGATGATAAAGGAAGATTCAGAGGAATGCAGGCAAACAGGTACACTCATGAGCCAAACACCAAAGATATACAAGCTTTATACTAGGAGGTCATGTCTTACTTTGTCTCCTCCAGAGTAAAATCGTTCAGAGAGAAAATGGGATAAAAGAGATTGCAAATATATAAGGGAAACAGTGATGCAGAGAGAGAATAGGGACAGAGATCTAAAGGCATAGCAGATTTGGTAGAGCAGAGGAAAAGGCAGTCATGCAAGCAGATAAACACAAAAACGACTGAAAAGGGTGTAAAACCTTTTACAAAAGGGTGTGACCCCAGAGTAGTAGTGTACATCCTTGGAGGACACTGGAGGTGAAATGTCTTTAGCAGTGAAAAGTTGAGCGAGAGAGAGAGAGAGAGAGAGAGCGCACTAAGAGAGAGAGGCAAACTAAAGCAGAGAGAGAGATGAGGATCTAACAGCATTAAGAATATGGAGGTGCAGCAGACTGCTTCGAAGACATTTTTATAGGATAAAACCTAAGAAGCTAAAAGTTTTTCTTGATAGTCAGATAGGTGAAATTCTCAAGTTTTCTTTTTTTTTTTTTGGTTAACCTTAGAGTTAGCTGTCAGGGCAGAGAGGGCAGCCACCCATAAACGAAAAGAATGAACGAAGGAAGCTATGTCTCATTTTTATTCAGCACATACAGCACGCTGTTTTCTCCATCATTTTCACATACCATATTTGTAATGCTAAAACTCAGGGGCCATTTAAACCTCACTTTTGTTTGTCTTTTTGTTGGTCACTTTATCCACACTTTCACGTTGCACAGTATTGTGTGGATGACACTGCAGCATCTAGCTGCTGGTTCGTGTTCCGGTTGTGGCACAGCTTCCATTGTGGATCCAATGTCCACTGGAAGCAATCCAGAATTGAAACGTGTCCAAGCCGGCTGATCTTCAGCAGACACATTTCCAATATTATTTGTTTGGCCGACATATCTTATTACAAGCATGTTGAATAATCAGTGTGGCAACTTGGTAGTTTTAATTACTGTAGCAACATGCTCTCTTATTTTTATATCTGTATTTCCTGAATAGCATATACTAGAAAAAAGAAAAGTGTTCAGGAGGAGAAGTGACATAAACATACAAGAAAACCTAATTGTGCATGAATGTAAACTGTCAATAAATGTAGACATTTATTTACATTCAGAGGGGAATTTATGCTTTGTAGATGTGCACATTGACACAACAACTAGAATGACAGTTGATTGAAAAACAACCACATAAGAGGGTCACTGGGGGTTAGAGGAAAATGTGAATAAACTATAAATTTTTTACTCCAATTGAGTACTCATAATCATCAAGTAATATGTACAATGTTCGGCAATGTAAAAGTAACTCAGATCATTGGAAGGTCAAAGTAGGCAATAGTTGCAGCTGAGAGGTACAGTTGTGTGCTTATCAACCAGAAGGTCATGGGTTCAACCCCATGGTTTCACCTCCTCACTCGTAATTTGCTTTGGATAAAAGCGTCTGCTAAATGCCTAAATGTAATGTAATGTAAAAAGGGAGTCAAGGGAAGTGGAGAGAAGAAGGAGGCTGATATGTCAAAGTCAGAGAAGAGGGTATCTGGGGCATTAAAAGCTGGAGAAGATT
Source organism: Nannoperca australis (assembly GCA_036023655.1). NCBI lineage: Eukaryota > Metazoa > Chordata > Actinopteri > Centrarchiformes > Percichthyidae > Nannoperca > Nannoperca australis. Next base: position 5,499 of record JAVQJD010059948.1, on the reverse strand, counting down.
TGGGGAGATAGGGAAGGTGATGCACACCTAAAAGGTGCCAAGCCTTTTATAGAGTGTTGGTTTTTTACAAGTGTTGGTTAAGCTCTCTGTGGGGACTCTGGGAATGTGAAGCCTAGGGCTTTGAGAGTGAAAGAGAGGAATAAATGGAGAGGAATAAAGCAAAAGAGTGGGGGACAGAGATAGGCACTTAGATCTAAAGGAATAGATGATTTAGAGAGCAATAGGCAGTCAGGAAGACAACCCATGCTTCAGGGCCTTAAGCATTTTATTTCCTATATGGAGGTAAACTTCCCAAATTTAGGTTCAGATCCCTAGAGCTGGGTACTTTTCAGCCATAACTTCAGCTGATGAATTTATTATCTAGGCCTATTGGCTCACGAGAAACAGGCCCTCATTTTGATTTGAGGCTTAATCCATATTTTAAGAACCGCTGCCTTTGAGCCATGCAACAGTGAAATGCCTGGGGCAGGGATAAGGATAGCCAGAGGTAAAGGCTGAGGGGAAAGACAAAGCAAAGAGGTAAGGATGTTAGTCTAACAGCAGAACAGAACACAGTAGAGATAACATGAGAGGCATGTTGCACAAAAATACATTTTTATTGAAAGTGATCTCCTTTCCATAATGCCTACCTGAATGTGAGGTTAAGTTGTGAATGTTGTTTTTTTTTCCATTGATAAAAGTCAATAAATCCTAATTATTAATAAAAGCTACATTGTATGGGCACAGTGTGATGAATATATCATTAAACACAAAAAAAACTTATAAGTGAGATAGCTATTAAGAGTGCAAATCCTTGTGGAAACATAACTTGCACCTTAAACTTGCATGAGTAGGGAAAATAAATACTGGTATAAAACACTTCAATGTACTAGCATCTATTGAAATTGAATTTTTACTCTGCTAACCTCTTTGGCTTCGGCCCAATTTGTCATGTAAAACATCACTCCGGCATTAAATGGATAGAAAAGTGATGCAAGGTCACACATATCCTACCCTGCTCCTCCCTCAGCTTGCCTTGACACTTGAGCAAAACTCATTTATTTCAGCATAAATTCCATTGCAGCAAAAAACTCGCATTATGATATGGACAAGGGGCCATCAAGCTTCACTCTCTGCTGGAAAGAAAGCACAAGGAAACGGATGGCGGACGGGTGGATGGATGGACGGTCACACAGTGCCTCTTCCCAAACTGCTTGGCTATTATCCAATAGCATTCTAACAAAAGTTAAAAGCCCAGACTTTAAATGCCTCCGGCAGGGAGAGGGGGGTTAAAACAGAGCAGAAGGACGGGAAGTATAAAGACCTGAAACTGTAAAGTCAGATGCAGAATGAAAGCGTAAAATACCAAAGTCTGGCATTTTCGTTATTATTTGAAGGTGGGGAAGATTTGTAAGTCAAGCAGAGGGAGTGAGAGAGGTAGAACAGAGGAGCAGGGAGGCTCTGACAGACAACCAGGGAGTTACATAGGCTGAATCTCATTTGCAGATGTTTGATGTTTCCTCCTTACTCCACACTCAGGGGAGTCTCTTCTAATAACGGATGTGTTAACACCTCCTTTTGGACCGTTGGTCCATTTCATTTCTTCACAGTGCAAAGTTCATATCGATGTTTTCTCCTCCTTTGTTATCCTCCCTCTAAAGGGGTGTTTTCAGTACAGACTTCAGCAACTGCTTTATAATTTCCTATCGTTTCTTTCCTATTAAAAGGAATAAGACATAAAATATAGGCATTTATTTGACCAGTCATCATATTGACAGAATAGACTGATGTTAATAATCAATACTTCTATATTTTATTTGGATAATATGTTTTATGCAATGCATGAACAAATCACTTAACTGACTAATTGCAAAAATGATTTTACTGTTAACAAGGTGCTAGGGAGAAAATAGATCATTTGCATTTCAAGATTACTTTTATGATCTACCACCGCCTGCTACTGTATGAAGGCATGTTTAAGTCAAGGCAACTAAATCTACTTTGGTAAGTTAAGGGACATATCACAGTCATTGCTAATGTTAAATGCTAAAATCTATTTCAGAGTTAAAAGAAACCAGTACTGACTGTTGGTTGGATGCGAACACCGGTCTCCAGTGTGGAATTGACGGACATTACACATGAAACAGAGCCCGTCGCTCACAGTGGAATAATAGCTTGGACTTTACACACTCTGAAAATGAGATTCAGCCCGAGAGAACACAAAGCAAACATGGGAAACGGAGGGAGGTTTCAGATGAAAAGCCAAGGGAAGAGAGAGGGATGAGGGGAAAGCAATCAGGGGAGAAAGGAGTGGATGTTTCTGAACACAGACAGAGTACCACTGAGCTGGTCGGTACATGCAGGTGAAATCCCTGCATGCTGTTGGCTGCTACACTACATTAACTCTAGCTTTCACTTTGAGCCATGGACTTGGAGGATAGAGAGGAAAGAAGGGAAGCCTGACGAATGGGGGGAAAGGGACACACTGAGAACCTTACCATACAAAGCTCAACCTTGTTTTATGAGGAATTATGGAAACCATTCCAGTTGAATGAATTTTCTATGAAAAAAAACTTTTCACTTCCACTTGTATTACACTTAAAAAGCAATAATCCAAAGTGGCATATTACAAGGTGCACAAAGAAGACAATCAATGGAGACATGGCTGGAGCTCTGTTTTATCATTTAAATCTGTGTTGTGTTCTTTATTATGAAAGGCAGAGGTAACAAAGAGAGATATTGCAAAAATATAAATTTCTTTAGTACAGAGAATGGATGCAGCTGAAGAAAACATGTCGTCGTGTTTATTGGCTCAATTGGGTTCCCAAACTTAAAAAAGTGACATAGCGTACAAAACCTGAAGTGACTCAGGGTCATACAGACACTCTAAAGGATTTAAAAAATGTTCCCAAAACCACTTAAGTGACAGGGAATAGCATGGAAGCTGTAATACAGTCATCTCTATTAGATGAGGATGAAGAGGCCTGGGACTGCGGGGATGCACAGTATGTCTTTGCATGGTAGACTTGGGAGGAGTGGTTGAGTAAGATGACAGCGCTTGGGGAAAAAGCTGTTGAGGTGATGGGTGATCATGGTGTTAATGGACCGGTACTGTCTCCCAGAGGAATGTTTCTAAAACAGATGGTTGCCTGGGTGGGCAAGGTCGGTGGCAATTTTACCCGTCTTTTTTATCCGCTATGGTATCCTGAAGCTCCTTGATGGAAAGCAGCTGACAGCCAATGATCCGCTCAGCAGTGGGGAGTACATGCGCAAGCCTTGTCCTTTGAACGGCAGGAGGCAGGAACTCAACCGAACTTTGATGGAGGGAATGAGGATGCTTTTGACTATTAATGTGAAAAATTGGACCAGGATACGTCCACATTTGAAAGTCAATTACTTTTTTCCCTTAAAAAAAAAAAAGTAAATGTCAAAAAACATTCCTACACTAAATATCTCACACATCGTAACTGAAGTCCACACTCTTCTTCATGTTACATAGCTATAGGCTACATTGCTAAGGATCATCTGACTTTTGTTGTTTACTGTAATTAATTATAACTATAATAATAATATAACTATTGTTTTGTGCTTTTTAATATAAATATAATTTCTGAGTTATTAGATTTAAATGTTGTTATGTGCTTGTGTGTCTTTGTCTAACAATGCATGTTGCAGTGCTTTGACAAGTTATTTAAGGTGTGAGACAGTGAGTTTTTTTTTTTTTTTGCAAGCTCCTCACAGACTGGAGCCAGGCGAATGCATTAGAAACACAACCTGTACTATAAGCCAGGGTGGAGAAAGGATTGATGATGGCAAATAAAACCAGAGCAACCCTTTAGTCAGCAGGCAAGCCGACAGATAGAGAAGATGGCTGACAGGTGGACTAACAGGTACAAGGTGACAAAGAGGCCTATAATACAGCCACTAAACACAGGCAGACATACGTACAAAAACAACATTTTTTTTATAATGTAAAGCGGCAACAATCATGATATGCATAAGAATAAGCACCCAAATAATATGCTCTTTGGGTTCTCTACTTCATTTAATTTAACTTGGTTGTTGACAAAAGCTTTTTGATTCGGTTGATTTACAAAGCTTTCTTACCACAGAGAACATAATTCAGGCAGTGTAAAATGTCTGTCTTGCTTGGCACCATTGATTATACAGTAAATGGCAGTGGCTGTACCATGATAAATATGGAGATTTAAGAACTAAGCTTAAATCTGCTTAGACTGGTATAGAGTATAGAGTGTGTACTGTGTGAGTGTGTGTGCAGTGTGTCTGTGCAATCATACATCTTTCTGGCTGTGTTTAGTTTTTCTGGTGTTTATTGATGAGGATAGGAAAGTATGATTTTGCTTTTATTGGGATGAAAGAAAGTGTCATGGTAAACTAAAGTACAGATACAGTGTTGTTTTTGTGGGTAAATAAATCATCTTTAAAATAAATCTCAGTTGAATACAAGTATTAAATTCAAGTGGAGCTCATTCTTAGTCACTGACACTGTATTTTCAATAATAATATAGTTAAACAGTAATTACTACTATTACTACAAATTATTATTTTTTCTAATTAATAATAGTAATTAGATTTTAATTACTTGATAACTCAGCTCCTGCACAGATTAGAGTAGTGTTGTTTGGGCATTAAAGATGCCATCTTGATGTCTCTGTTAACCATCTACCATTCTAATCACACATTCACACACAAAGAGATACAACAACAATGTCACAATTAAATGACAAACCATGAGAGTTAACATGGATACACTGAAATAATGTCTTTAAAATACTTATTTTATTAAGCAAACATTTTTCAGTCACTCATTTAATGTTGTGCTCATACAGGAAGACACACACATCTACTTACATGCACATGGATGCACAGACAGACACACAGGTCTGTTCCATTTTAAAATGACCTTGTAAAAGACAGCAGTTGTCCTCTGGCGTTCTGCATTATGTGTATTGTCTGTCTCTACCGCTCTGTACATGTCTGGCAAAGGGAAGTGTGAAAAAAACAATGTTGCATGAGGAATCAACTTTCCATCACAAAGTACTATTACTTTGCTGTCATCTTCTTCCTGTCCATGTCATGCTGTTGTTGAAAAACCGACAACATTCCCTCTTAATCTTCTCAGTGGGGGGAAATGTGTTGATGTGATATCTGACACACCCTAATTGTCTAAAATTACCCCCTCTGTCCTTGCTTAACCTTCTGAACTCAGCCTGCTTGATATTGTTAGAATCAGTGCCAAATGTGTGTATCTTCTTTCTAAATTCATTTCCTTTTGAATCAATGCTGTTACATGGTGTCCCTCCTCTTAATACGTTGTTAAACCTCCAAAATTGGCATTGATGCAATCACACCCTCGCTCCAGCCCTCTGGCCCTTAACAAGTCTAATCAATCCAGTTAATTGCTCAGCCATGACACTGGCAAAGACGGCAGTGTCATCCGTTTTCCATATCAAATACATCATTAGGTAGTTGCTTTACATAACCACACACGCACACGCC
>JAVQJD010059930.1:0-41497 GCA_036023655.1 Nannoperca australis | reverse complement strand
CAATATTCCTGCATTTACTGGGCAGTGCACTGTGTGTGTGTGTGTGTGTGTGTGTGTGTGTGTGTGTGTGTGTGTGTGTGTATGTATGTATGTATGTATGTATGTATGTATGTATGTATGTATGTATGTATATATATATATATATATATATTTCATTGGACTGTGGTTCTACAGCAGACTAGCACTGTATCAGTGTCTACGGTTACAGCCTTCAAATGAATGGCGTTCTCAATCTGAACTGCACAATGAATTGGTAAAAAGCAGAAAGCAATACAGCCATGCTACAAACTATTACTACATTTCTTTGGATGAGCGCTAAACACCACAGCAATTTCACATGCAGGAGAGGCATATCAAGTAACGTAAGCTATCAGTTAGCAACATAGTAAGGTTACACAAGAGTGGCTTTAGTGGTTAGCCAGACACTTGGTCTTCTTAAAACGACTATTATGTATTTTAAGAGTACATAACAGCGGGATTGTCCGGATAAACAGCACAGAATACTAACGGAGGACAACACGCTTCAGTTAGCCAGCTAGCTAACGTTATAGACAGCACGAAGGCTAGCCGGCGGCCTAGGACCGTCGATACGCTAAACTGTTGATTATTACTGAAACATGACTGATAAACCACTATAATAACGGTGTCTAACGCGTCGTCTAAACACACTGATTCATCTCCTGATATTTGGAGACTGCATTTTTTATTTTGTAGCACAGATGACAACAGATTTTATTCCCACAGCAACATGAGCAAGATACTCTTACCTTTGCTATGAAAAAAAGACCGACATCCGGGGATGTGACGTATATAAAGACGCTACATGATGACGTTGACGTAATTGCGTCGCGTTTCCAGGATGTAAAAGTCATTGTAGTCCTAAATATATTTCTTCTCTATTCTCACTGTAAATTAGAAATACAAACATTGCAATAGTTTTTAACGATTGGTACTCCGCGAGTACGGAAGTTTTGTTTATTTTTAATTGCTTTAGTAAACAAATTAATTTTATTAAATATATATATATATATATATATATCCTATAAGTACAACATCAATAGCAGACTTCTGTCTATGTCTGCACTGTTTAATATAACTTTTTGACATGATTCTAAAATTGTTACTAATATTAAGTACATGAATGTCCGATATCAAATACCACCCATTCAGTAATTCTTTGTCTATGGTTGTATGTTACCAGTTAAGAAAATTTAATTGAACTCCCTACTGAACTAGAGGGGGAAAAAATAGCATTGGTTGCCGTCAAGGGCGGATCATGAAAACTTCCAAAACACAAGTGTCCTCCTATTTTTCAACATGTTATTTATTGAGATTGACATTCATTGAGACACAGAAATAAAAAATCATCATCATCATCATCTTTGTTGGGGGATCCACAGGTCATACATATTTTCTGGCAATATTGATTCCTGAGAATGGAGTGACAGAAGATTTTAAAGCAAACATCAGATTAAAGTTTAAGTTCCTTTAAACCGTACTATAACACAACACAAACTGTATTTCATGAGTTAATTATACGCTCCACTTGTTAATGTGACCAAGGACCTAGCCCTGCATTACAGCCACATATATAAACAGTCTCCTGCACCCTGATACGACGTGCACAGAAATATGAGTTGGATCTTGATTTTAACAGGGCTTCCAAGGCAACACTGGGCTAATTTGCCTTTTTATGTGTATGTGAAAGTAATCTCTTGTTAGCATGTATTAATTGTATTTTATTCTATGCAAGTGGACAGTGGTGCAAGATATTCTTCTGATATTGGCAGTTTCTTCAGTCAGCATCTCTCGAGGATGATGGCGATGCCCTGACCTCCACCAATGCAGGCAGAGCCGACAGCGTACTTGCCTCCTCGTCGCCTGTTGAAAAGAAAGCTCATTATTCAAAGCTACCTTAAGTGCGGACATCTCCCCTGATGTATCGTACATATAATTACGGAGGACAAGGCTACCTGAGCTCATGAACCAGGTGGGCAGTGATACGGGCTCCAGAAGCACCGAGAGGATGTCCGATGGCAATAGCTCCACCGTTAACGTTGCTTTTCTCGGGATTCAGACCTAGAGCCTTGGCAACAGCCAGGTACTGAGGGGCAAAAGCCTCGTTCACCTGTGCAACGCAAAATGGCATCAATGACACAACTGAGTAATAGCTACCTGAACAAGTCACACACCAGACATATATTAAATCCAGTTTTGGAACGTGACTAAGTACATTTACTCAGGTACTGTACACATAAATATCATTTGGAGGTACTTGAGGTAGCTACTTTTACTTCTACTCCACTACTTGTCAGGAGGAAATAATGTACTTCTTCCTCCACTACATTTATCAGATGGTTACTAGTTACATGGCAGATTAGGTTTTTAAAATTAAACTTGTTGTTTCTAAGCTTTATTGGCTTGTGACCTCTTCACAAAAAACAATGTCTAGCTTCTATTGTCTATGAAAAAGTGATGTGTTTTTAATCATCTCAGGACCCAGGATGAATGCAGGACTTTTACTTGTAATGGAGTATTTTTTTAGATTGCTAGATCTGAGTACTTGTTCCACCACTGATTAAATGTATGACAAAATCTGAGGGAGGAAGTTGCAGAGATTAGTTTTTCCACTTGTAACAAACCTCCACAAGATCCATGTCGTTGACAGTCAGACCGGCTTTTTTGAGAGCTTCTGTGATTGCTGGAACGGGACCTACGATGATTTAAGAAACCAGAAATTCTTTCTATAAGAAACCGTGTCAAATGCAGTTTATTTAGTCATTCATTCCTTTTAATTCAAAAAGGGATTCAACTGCATCTCCATAACAGCGGCGTCACTCACCAATTCCCATAATGCTCGGGTCACAGCCTGACACGTGATAGGCCACGATCCTGGCCAGTGGTGTGAGCTTGTGTTCATTCACCGCATCTTCACTTGCAATCACCACAGCAGCAGCACCGTCAGACACACCCTGGAGACCAGGAAGAGAGAGTTAGATTCTAATATATTCCAACTCTAAACGACACTGCCACACCTCAGAACTCATTTAACAACTAAATGGATGTTCTTTGGACATTTTAAAAGGTAAAATATTAAACATTGTTATTGTTTGAAGTAAAACAGACCGCTTGAAGACCTTAGGCGTGGACTCACCGAAGCATTGGCAGCAGTAACAGTCCCTCCCTTCTTGAAGACAGGAGCCAGTTTGGCCAGCTGTTCTAGTGTGGTCTGTGGACGTGGGTGTTCATCCTGAGCCATGGACACCTTGCCTTTCTTAGCTTTCACATCAATGGGAGCAATTTCTGCTGTGTAGTAACCAGCCTCCTGAGCTGTAAATACAAGAAAGTGGCAATTCAAATATTAAGAATTAGCTCGTCTTGCACTTGTCATCTCCACTGCAAATATACCAGCCAGAAAGGCCAAAGCACTATGTTTCAATGTTTCTATGTGTAAGGAAAGCAGACCATGAGCAATTAAAAAAAATGTAAAAAACAAACGCAACCCATCTTACCTGCCTTCCACCTTTGCTGCGTCTGGTATGCGTAGCTGTCACACTCTTCTCGTGTGATCTGGTATTTCTCGGCCAGATTTTCTGCCGTGATGCCCATTGGGATTTTGACGTGCAGGTCAGTCAGACCCGCCCACAAGGTGTCCTCTAGCTGTCAAGCAGACGAGGAGAGGTTTTTATCTTCATCTCAAAAGCTTCTGGAGTTTAATAACAAGCTGTCTTTATGGCTGTCACAAGGTTTCATGCACATTTATTTCAAATGTTTGGGGATTAGAACGTAGAGAAGAAAAAAGAAAATCAACCAGAAGCCAACCTTGAGATCGAATCCAAATTTTGTACCAAATCGTATGTTGCGAACAGCGTACGGCGCCTGGCTCATGCTCTCTGAGCCGCCGCACAGGACCACCTCTGACTCCTTGAGGCAAATCTCCTACAAAAAAAAAACAACACATGGTTTTGGAGAAGCAAGACAAAACAGGTAAGAAACATTATGTTCACTCGATATATGTGAAATATTGTACTTTTATGAACGTATGGACAACACTTCGTCAGTCTTTTACACATTTACACTGAGTCCTCTTTATTGTGTAAACGTGGACAATCTTTATAAAATATCTTTACGAAGCTTATAATGTTTATGGTTTATTATATATTTTGTATTTCTGCCAGAGTGTTTTTGCTCTTGGTGGAGTGCTTACTTGAGCACCATTGATGATGGACTGGAAACCAGATCCACACAGTCTGTTCACAGTGAGAGCAGGCACTGGGATGGGAACACCACATCTCAGGCCCACATGACGAGCAATGTAGGGTGCATCAGCTGAGCTCTGAAATTAGGGCGGGGTACATAAAGACAAATGAAAAGGTGAGGAATAAACCGAAGGACACAAGTCAGCTCACAAGCAGCGTTTTAACGTTATAATATTTGCGATCTGTTAAATGTGGCTATTGATCTGTTGGATTTTAGGTACCTGCATGACATTTCCCATGATGACACTGTTTACAAGTTCTGGTGCCACGCCCCCTGCAGCGAGGGCAGCTTTGGCTGCATGCTCAGCCAAGTCTGTTGCGCTGTGATCCTTCAGCACGCCACCGTAGGTGCCAAACGGAGTGCGCTTGGCAGCTACAACAAATACACCTGCAGAGAAACAGAGCGATTTAGTACAGCGACAAGGACTTGAAACCAAACCCCACCGAGCCACAGCCAGATCACAGCGTCAGGAGGTACTGGGCAGTACATACTGCAGAGATGGTTGACACATTGAGATAAAGAAGATAGAGATACAGTAGAAAGGGGACATGCACACACACACACACACACACACACACACTTCAGGGATTGTGGAGGTTTATTTTTGTAATTTCAAAAAATTAATTAAAAACCATGTTAATTAAAGAGCTGTATCAAAATGAAATCACAATCAATCTAAAGTGAAACAGGGGTGTGTGGCTGATGTTTTAATTGGCAAGTTAAACATGTTGGTTAACATGTACTCTGGTGCCTTCTTTGAAACAGCAGAATATATAATAGAAATATAGAAGTGCTTAGATCTTCTGCAAATTGTTTCATGTGCAAAAAGAAAATTTAAATGTATTTTTATTTATACATGTTTATCATTACTCTGGTCAGATTTAATGATGCACGTGTCATAATGTATAAGTCACTAATAGTTATCTTGAACTACTGTGTTGATGTGCCAGACATTGATCTGTTGACGAACATCTGGTATTTGCCAGGAGGGGCAGGATGTTTGGCTGGCCACTGCATTTCGATTTTGAGTATATTGTCACACCTGACTTGTGATAGAGTGTGATGTGTGTGTTTGGTGTTGTGAAACATATCCCGTTTTTTTTTACTACTCTTTATACGGACTAAAATACAAAGTGGCACAAAAACAAAATGACATAATAAGAGAAGAGCAAACATTTTTGTGATGGGATACTTAGTGGTGTACTAAGTACATTAACAACAGTAACTGTATTTAATGTTTAAGGCAGCTTTGTTTTACTTGGGTTTTTCCATGTTATGCTAATTTATACTTCTACTCCACTAAATGTCAGAGGGTAATATTATACTTTTTACTTCACTACACTTCTGAGATCTGTTGCTGATGATATTTTACTTGAAATTTTTTTTGCATGCAGGACTTTAATAATGTGGCTTCACTACTTTCACTTAAGTAAGGAATTCGAGCCTTTTTTTCTCCACTGGAGTTAATAATTTCAATATTAATATGTGCAGTTAAATGGATCGAAAGGTGAGGGACTGGCTGCAATCGACAAACAGCTATTGTTCTTCACACCATCTCGTTACCTTTCACCTATTTTGCGTTGACGTAGCGATCAGAAAATCTCATGACATTTTATTTTTTACATAAAGTCAATTTTACAGCGATGGCACTCATGTTAGGTCACAGATAATGCCACACTACTACAGAAATAATAAAAAATATGTCTCTAATATGAACAATTTTCAAAGCAGCACAGCTACAGTACACCAGTATGCATGCCTGCTATTTTTGCTTCCTGATGAACTGAAAAGCGTATGTTTACCTCTGAGAAGCGCCATGATGTCGATTCAACAAGCCAACAATGTCAAGACCAAACTTTGTTAAGGATATCTTCTTGTGGCACTCTTTGTGACACACTGAATCAGTCCGCGGTGAATATGAAGCCCTGGGACAACAGTGACCTTTCCCCTAAATAAAGCACTCAACACGTTTTCACTCACACAGTAAGATTCGACAAAAACGTTCCATCTAAATTTAACCTAAGACATTGGATAGTTTGTTTTTTAATCTTGAACGTCTCGCGTCGTTATAATGATTGATTTTACTTACGAAGTATTACATTTTTCACCGTTTATTCTATTTTGTGCGAAAACAAAATACTCGAAAGTGCGGCCGTTAAATTGTGAGCGAGACCGTTCGACGACGTCATTTTCCTGCGCCACGTCTGTTCTGTCACTCAAAGCACGAGCAAGAGGACAATTCAGTTGTTCTGACCCCCCCTCCCCCGATAATGAGTTAAAAGTGAAACAACACAGTGGGAAACATGGCTTTATCGCGCTGTCTCTGCAGAGTTTTATCCCGGCAGACCGCTCCGTCGAGGTGGGTGTTTACACTACGATGTGTACTCTCTTCTAAAACACAGGGCGCTAGCTACCTGGAGCTAACATAGCTACGGTTATTCAGTAGAGAAATGCTGCTAAATCAGTCCTGTCCCCACACAGGTCCAGCAGTTGGCATGTTTTGACCTGCGTTATGTTCGTTGTGTGTCGTTTTGTAGCTTCCTGTTGGGAGAACATCACCACGCTGTACAAGGTCCTTGGTTTGCACCAGTGATGACATTGAAGACGTCTGCTCCACTGAGGTATCGTCAAGGCTGGATTATAAACCAACTGAAGACCCAGAATCACAACATAAACCAAGACAGATCCTGCATTTAACTGCTAGTCTAGTGACCCTGGCTCTCTTAAATAGTAGCTTTAGGCCAACATCTACTTTTAACCCCTCTTATTATTGTACTTACTATATAATTATCTTTTTTTTACTGTTTTTTTTTATTTTTATCAATTAATAGTCACAAACTGTTCATGTTTCCCCAAAATATGTTATTTACAATAATAAAGAAAGAAGTGTTTCAGCACTGGTTCACAGTGCAGAGAACTACATGTATGTGATGGCATTTGTTCAATCATTATAACAACAAAATCCTGAATATTACATCATAATACCAATATATATTTATTTATTTATACACATTTCATTCATATATTTCCCATATCTGTTTCCAAATATCTTGTAACTGAATATGCTCACATAGTGCTGTACTTTGTGTTAAAGAGCGGAGCCCAAAAAGAAGAAGAAAGTGGACCCAAGAAGGGACCAGATGATAAAAGACAGGCTGAAAAAAAAGCTGAGGAAGCTGGAGAAGGTTCCACCTGAGCTCATACCGATAGAGGACTTCATCACTCCCGCCAAGTGCTTGGATGAAACGAGGTGCATCTCATTTCAAGTTTTAAAATTGTATTGATCATTTCTATGATAGGGTTGAACATGATTGCAGCAAGGTCCCTATTGGCTGTTTTGAAACATTAAATTAAAATAAACCTTTTAAGGCTCCCAGACAACACCAGATGGCTGGGTCAACATTTAAAATATCAATACCATGTGTTCTATCCTTGCGAACGTGTTGCTCGTTGACTTCAGAAGTGCTATAAATTGGTGTTTTTTTTTAATTCTCTTACAAAGGGGCCGCTCTTTACCAAGGCTGTCGTTCGAAGAAAGCGAGGGTCGAGCCCTGCTGCTGAAGGAGTGGTGTCGATACAAACAGGTCACCACTTACCTATCGCACCGCCATCACTAAAGCTTTTTATAGAAAACATTGCTTCTGACCTCTGCTCTGCATCATGCACACTTCTATCTGATGTGCTCATATGTCTTCGTTCTTGCAGGAGCAGCACATGGCTGAAGTGCAGGCTGTTGAACTTGCTCTAAAAGCACAGAGGGAGGCACTGGAGGAGCTGAAGTTAGAGTCTGAGGAGCTGTACCAGGCAGCGCTAAAGCCAGACCCCCTTCTGTTTCCCTTCTCTCATGAAGGCCCTGCCTACACGCCACCAAAGACCACATATGAAGCTCCTGATGGGAAATACAATGATATAACTAAAGTTTACACACAGTGATGGACGGGGGGGCGGCTGCCTGCATGCAGCCTGTGTGTATTGTCATTTATTTAGTGTTTGTAGATGATACAATAAGCCAAGACGCAGCCTTTGAACAGCCTGCATGTCCAGGTGTGAAGGACACTTTGCACAAATATTTTCTTTGATTTCATGGAAATTATGCATTGGATTCTTTTCACCCACACATTCATCTCTCTGTATAAAATATAAATAAGAGGAAACAGAAAATAAATGCACTTTTTTTATTGATCCAATGTTTATTCTGAATAATTTAAAACATTTGTTGTTTTAAGGGTTTTGACAATCAATAAAGCAGAAAACAGCTAATGTACAACCCTGTATGGGTTGAAACTGTATAGCTTAATTCTGTGATTAATGCACCAATAATTGTAATCACAGTGCAGTATCTACAGCATCAAAAACAAACCAAGTCATGGTGTTACTGAGAAATGGGCTGACTACGGCCAACTCTCCTGTTTGATGCAAACAAAAGCTGTGTAAAATATGTGATACCATTTGAGTGCAGCATCTTTTAATTGAACCCATATCACAACACACGGCAGATCCTTCATTACTTGAATCGAATTTTAAATTTATTGCATAATTTGATTCAATATCGCCCTTTCCTTGTCAGCCTTTGCGCAAGTTGCACAAATGTCGAATTAATAGGTTATCTGCAAAAAACATTGTAATTCGCTAGCCGAGTAGACACAGTCATCGTCATCACTGACCGCTAGATGCTGCCTCAACTGTTTTAACTTACACATCTGTTTTCATACAACAGCTCACTTAATACAACTTGACATGGCGATGAGTGATGGCCAGGCTCTCCAGCATGTGGCTCTGAATGATTTCCTTAAGTCCATTAAGTGAAAAGAATTTCGAATCTTCATTCCACTTTGGTCTCCAGGGAACAGAGACAGTTCAGGAGTCCTGAGGCTTTTCCTGGTCCAGGGGCATGTGCCAGTCTCTGGGAGGGTCTCGTCTTAGTTCCCACACTGGGGTGAACTTTTTCTGCTCTGCTACTCTGTTCCTCTCACTCTTCTGCAAGGCTTCCTGCAATGCAGATAGATTACGTATAAAATGGCTTATTTCATTTTCAACATCATTTTACATGTATAGTGTCACACAGAGCAACAGTTTAGGTCTTTAAACAACGTGACTCCCTGCAGCTGTACCTTGGCCTCGGCTCCTCTGTGTTTCTCCCACTCTGTGCAGTTAAAGTAGTCTTCTTTCCACTGCTGGCAGGATGGGGAGGTGCCGTAAGTGTAAAAGTGGTGAAAACGATTCCACAAGCTTTTGCAATGTCTGAATTCACTCCAATAGTCATCACAGGACCGGGGTGTCTGGTGCAAACAGACAAAGGCAGGAATCATCACCAAGCCAACTTGTGTAAGTTATATTTTGCCCTCCCCTACTTTTGTCCCTTCCACTTCCCTGGTTACATTTAACATGCTGTAGGGCCACAGGATGACAGCAATGTAAGAGCATAAATGATTAACATGTGGAGTGTGGCTGCCTATAGCGTTTTTACTTCAGAAAGGTTGAAATTTTATCCTCATTCAAAACTCATTTTTCTTGATTGTCTAAGAATTGATGAATAAAAAAAGATACATTAAATAAAACTATATTTGGAAAAAAAATTTAATTGTAAATAGACTTTGGAAAAAGGCCATGCTGAAACAACATTATTGTGGGAAAAAAGCAGGATTAAATATTTTCATACAAATGAGCTGAAGGTTAAAAATGTGAATTATTTCTAAATTCATAGCATTTATTTTGTTTATTACACATATGATTCATTTAAAATGTCTTATTTAAAACTTTGAGATACAGATATATCAGAATTAATGAATAGTTCACTAACAAGTGATAGTGTTTTTAAATGCGATAATGTTTAGTTAATTTAAAAAGAGAAAACGAAAACAAATAGTTGTCTGACAGCACCTCGCTAAGGTTTGGATGAACCGGTTTGCTCAGTGGCTAATTTAACGTGTGTTAACATGTAGTTTATCCGTTTGACTAACATAGCTAGCTAGATGTCAAAGCAAATCATGGCTCAGATAAACATCAGATAAATAACGTTATTTATCTGATACCGGGTTTTCTAGGTTTCTCCGGCTGTATCTGACATTGCTAATTGCTAGCTAAGGTTACTTTGGCAATTTAGCAACGATAGCTAATCACTTTCTTAAATATTTCCTAAGTCTTCTCTCTTTATCAAGAACATCAAAAACGACGCCGTGTAAAGTACATTTTTGCCAATAATGTCATTCACGCTATATTTTCTTTATAAATTACCCTCCATGATGTTTTTCCACAGTGGTCCATTGCTAGCTGGTATTAGCTTGAACTGAACAGAAACAATACTTCCGGTATTTTATTTCACAATAAAAGCGCTAGCACACAATTTCACAGCGCGTACTTTGAAAGGACTTACTTACGGCTATAAAGCACACTTGAACAGCAAATATCAAAATTAAAACAAGAATTTAAGTGTTAAAGCTACTCGGAATTTAAATTAAGTCAAGTACCTGTTTTGGTAATCTATTGCTGTTATAAAGCACTGATTAGCCAAATAAGTGTGTGTCATATTCAAATATGTCATTACACTTTTTCTGATTAGAACTGGACAACCAAACACTAATCAGCCACTTTCTCATAAAGAAACGTCTCCAACTTGCATCAACAAAAGATGTCATAGCTATAAGAACATCCTGTTTTATTCCAGTCTAATTTGATAGTTTATTTACATCCTTAAGATGTTATAGAAATAATTACTAGCTACAATTCATTTCAAAACAGTCCTTTATTTGTCTATAAATAAACAGGAAAACAGGAAAAAAAGGCTTGCAATTCTATAACTCAGAAAAAAAGCCCCAAACATAAAATGAAATTCTTTATAATTAAAAACAAAAGTATAGAGTTTATTGCTCCCATTTTATGAGAATGGGACTCTGGATAATAACATATTTCAATTGAATTATAAAAATGCAGTAACTAAGGAAAAAGGCAGGAAAATCTCTAGATCAAAAAAAGCTCTAAATCAAAAGGTAATTCAAATCGGATATTACAACAATACTACAAGTTATCCTTTGTGTTGGTGGTGTGGTGATACAGTTTTTTAGGCCTGGCTCAAATCGCTCACCCTGGACTTGTGGCTTCTGTTGAGCAAAATATTACTGTCAAAAGTTTTAATTTTATATAATCCCAGCTCAACAGCAAAACTCCCATTTCAAAGAAACAGAGAGACAAAACCTGAATGCATCTGAAGGCCAGTTTCCTTTTTACTTTGCTGTTGAAGGTGACAATACATATGATGAGTCTGTGTGCACACGATATTCTTCAAGGCTTTCTTCCCTTCTTGCGTAGTGACTGTCCCTCTCCAGAAAAAGCGATGAATCTGTTCAAGGCGTCATCCTGAGAGGAAGTGATTTAAAAGTAGTTAAAATTGGAAAGAGTGTGAGAAACCGCAAATACAGCCTACTTACATATTAACAAACGTGTGATAAAATAGTTTTCTTACATCGTCTACAAATTTCCTGGGCTGAGGCCTCGAGTTCCTGATGAAGGTGATCTTGCCAACTTTGAATTCATAGTTGGGAATGCCTCTGTGTGACGAAAGATTAGAAATTCAAAATTTACACCAAGACAAAACACTCATAGAATGATTCAATGTTCAGTGACGTGTGGCAAAATAAAGAATGAACAGGTTCCTCTAAAAGGTCTCCACACAGTGTGAACCCCGAACCATCTCGTGAATTCAGTTCAACAGAATACTGTCAGTAAGTCTACAACACTATGCATCAGCTGACAATCTGCTGTGTTTCACCGTGTCACACTGCAAGTCTACATTCAGCTCACCAACCTACCTACAACCAACCTATGGAAGGTTAAGTCCTATCTGAGTGATCTTGTCTAAGATAGCCAAAGGGCCTGGTGGAATTTAGAGCTTAATGTCCTGACCATGCCCCCAAAATAAAATCTTAGAGGAGGAATCTAAAAACTCCTCCTAATCTATAATGTTCAGTTGTCATGTTGAACGGTTAAACCATTGTGTTACACTTTGTGTCTAAGTGTATAAAATACTGAACATCTTTTCACCTTTTGATGTCACTCGGGCCAAGAGGGGCAGGGCTGGGCTCGATCCCTTTTGTTTTACCATCCAAACGATTGCCAGAGCCGGTGAAAGCCTGAGGATCAGAAGAAAAAAAAAAATCGCGGTTATCTGAAGTCATTTCTTTCTCCAACCCACAGCAACATTTACTCACTCTGAATCCAGTGTCCATGTCAGCGTAACTGCAGGGATCTGCTTCTTCCTCCTGTGAAGAAATGTGTTTCATTAAAGTGTCGAGAGCACAAAATGTACACGTGGCTTTACGGTTTGGCCCTTACTGTTGGTTCTTCCTGGTGCTGAGGTCGTCGTTCAGGCTCTTTGTAACCCAAAGGAGCATCAAAGTCCACCTAAGAACCACAGTCGCAACACATTTAAAGCAGAGAACACAACAGAAAAATTAACTGTTGTCTGTGAAAATATTGAGGGTCTTACGTTCATGTCGCACTCGATGATGGATACTGCTTTATCTGGTTTGGTCTCCATTACTCGCAGCTCATATATCTGAAACAAACGCATTGATTCCATCATTCAGTAAAAAGTAATAAAGATAAAAACATGTATGAGTTCAACACTAATTTGAAGTTATGGTTTTAATAATTTACCTTTTCATTGTAGTTGATAGCTATGACATCACCAGTTGTCAGGCAGGCAAAGTTTCTCAAAGCGTTCTCCAGTCTGTAATAAAGTGACAACTTAGTTAATCACTAGTTAAAATACAAAATGTTTAAAAAGCTACATTAAGAGATCCTAACTGATATTTCTTACACTGCCTTGGGGTTTGTGATGTCCAGGAAGTCGGGGCTCTGCGGCTGGAACTTTGAGTAAGTGGCCACCATAAGGTTAACACTTTCCACTTGGACCAGACCACCTTCCTCCAGCAAGAGATTCTGCATCATCTGCAGCACACAAAATTCAGCAAATATCAGTACGGCCTTGAATGACACAATCAAAGCCTTTAATCAGCAGAGAACATTTCAAACATGAAGTTAGATTTCATCTCTGTTCTCAAAGTCACTTAAAATCCTAAACATCACATCAATCATTTTTTTAAATTTCAATAAACTCATTTACTTTTCATCTTATGATTTTTAAGCCAATAATTCTATCTGCATAAGATATATGGTATAATTACCCTGCTTCTACTTAACAAGAATACTTCAGCCACCTCTGGTGACAGCAAACTCTGTAACGTTTCTCACCCAGTGTGGCAGGTAGCAGATTCCCTCATCTGCTACAAACTCCAGAACACCGCAGTGTGTCATTCTGTCTGAGTTCTTGTTGGTCAGCTTGAACAGCATTGGATATGTGATATTAAGCCTGCCTGTAAAATGTAAAGGAAGAGAAAGGTAATAATCATGGAAGGTTCATACAGGACATTTATAATGAAGAGGAGCTTGATTTAACTTCCACTTACTGAGCTGGTCGAGGGCTGAAGGTGGCATTATTACTAAAAGGGGGAGAAAAGTGAATTGGATGAGACATTAACAACAAACAAGATCACATAAACACCGTGACTGACACATTTTTAACACATAAAGGCACAAGTATACGTGAATTTATTTGTGACTTTTTACATTATTATGAATGAACTAGATCCACTTAGAAAGACAATGAGAACTTGATAACTCTATTAGAGGCCTATAGCAGACAACATACTTAAATCTAATGCTAAAATGAGGGAGACGTTGATTCTGTGGGAGGCTTATGTGTTTACAGTAGATTTATCGAGTTCCTACCAAAGATGCCAAAACAGTTGTTCTCAAACAATCCACTGGCAGTGTATAAAAGTATACGGGTAACTTTTAAGACAATAATAACTTACTTTTGCCTCCTTTCTCCACGTCGGAGCGGTCATTTGGACCTGCCAGCATGGACACCGAGTAGCATCGGTACTGAGTGGAGAAACGGTTCTGAAAGCCCCGGGACATCGGGTGGTCGAATACGTGGAAGGAAAACTGTGAAAGAACCAAAATCTTGATATCGAAACACACGTAGTTCTGATATGTTTACGCGAGTTAAGAACATCTATTTAGGACTTTAATTCCATCATGACAGGGCATCTTCCTGCTGCTGTCGTGTTGTTGTTAGCCGCTTGCTAACGTTAGCTAAACTGCTCCCTGTACGATTTGTTTTGATATAAATGTATCGTCAACGTTGGACAAAATAAGAGCGTTACTCACCATGTCGACAGTGTATGTTTTTGGTTGTCAAACGACTCAAATCGGAATGTCTTTTTCTTTAAAAATTTGCAAATGAGCTGTAGCTTTCCACTGTTGTCATCCGCTTCTTCCGGAAGTGTACGCGCTGACAGTAGGAAATGACGACACGGCAGAAATTAGCCAATCATAGCAGCCCATCGAACTTTCCTGCAAATTCATGGAAGCGCCTGCATTTTTAGATGAAAATTAATTTCCCTTTATATTTCCCTTTTATAACATGAAACATTGACATTTTATATTATATTACAGCAAATACACCAACAGTGAAACTTCCATAAAGTTGGCAGTTCAGGAACTTTGAGCTGTATTTGTGACAGCTACAGAATGGATCTTGTGGTGAGTCTGTTATGTCAACTGTAGTGTACAAAGTCAGAAATTAACTTTCAGTCTCAATCCTCATGCTAACATGGATATGAAGTCTTTGAAATGTTAACGTCTATAATTGTGATGGCAGACACCATCTACTGAGGGAGAACAGGACAGCTATCTAATGGACTATGTGGTGAATGTCAAAAAATAGCATTCACTTTCAACCAATACCATCTTCCTGACAACATCAACAGGATTATTTCTCAAACCACTGTGTTCACAGGGTGACTTAATGACAAATTATCAATCGCAGTTTATAAACAGCATGAATAAATCACACACACTGTCCTTATTCAGAGCCACACAGTTTTAATGAGTCTTATGAAGACCAAATCAGACATACGTAACTGACAGCTGCACACTGAAAACAAGTTAATAGCCATTAATAAAGCTCTAGTTGAACTATCTTCTGTCTGAAAAATGAACTGTACAAGTCATAGATACAGTATATAAAATACAAAACTGAGAAAAGGCAGTGTTGTGGTATTGTAGTTGCAGTTTCAGAGATTCTTTTTTTTAATTCGCAGGTGTGAAAAAGCCCTCTGATGGTGAAGAAGGGAGTTCTACAGATCTGTATTTAACATAGGTCCTTGGTCAAGTGTGTAATATCATTTTCTGCCTTCTTATCAGATGTAAGCTTTCATATCGGAGGCCAACCCTTGGCTACTTCTTCATGCATGGATTCAGGTAACCACTGGCAGTATGCAGACAACAGAACTGTAGGAGGAAAAAAACAAAAACGACAAGATTAAATGACAAGATGGCTAATGAAATCAGACTCGGGCAACATCGTGCCAAGCACATTAAATCCTCACATTTGTCTTCAGTTTTCCAGACAGAGAGGAGAGCATCTCTGCAGTCAACCCTCTCCAACACTAGCACTCTGAGCAAAGCCTCCGTCCTGGGCTGCAGCCTAAAGCAGCAACGACACAACAGTAAGAGAAAAGTCAATTTGTTGATGGACAAAAAGAAGAAAAGCCTTAATAAGAGCAGAACTGAGCAGTGTGTGTGTGTGTGTGTGTGTGTGTGTGTGTGTGTGAGAGAAAGAACAAACTTACTTTGCCCATGTTTTCAGCATGATGGAGGGATTTGAGAGAAGGTGGCTGCTGTGTTTCTTTAGTTTAGGACAAACCTGCAAACCAGACAAAGCAAACATTAATACACAACACTTCCTGTCAAGTTTGGTCAGGGGCAGGCAGCATTTTTACAGCTTCTTTAAAGAGTCCAGACTAGTTTTGAGTTTCAGATTCAAATTTGAGATGCTCTTTTTCCTGCTTCTTTTATCCTTTAGTGCATACTCTCTGGCCTGGCACACAGAAAACCATGCAGATGGAACAACACGTCAGTATATAAAGTTTATTCAGGCAAAAACGTAATATATTTATTTTAGATGTATTGAAGAATTTTAACTTAATTCATACATTTTGACTTTTGAATAACTTTTTGGATTGATTTGATTTATAATGTTAATTATCACAACAAGTCATGCCTGTTTGTCATAGGTTTGGTTTTAATGTCAGTTTTTTGGGTTGGGTGTAGTGGTGATATTGTAAATGTAAATATTTGTTGATTATAATGCATATTTTGACATGAACCCCAGGAGTAGTTTTTGCCACGGAAACAACGGCCAGAGATCCAAATAAACAACAAAAGGGAGGAGAGTTAAGAGTTATTAAGGCTACCAATACATAGCAATACCAGGTTTATTTTGGCCTTGAGTCAGGTGATCTGATGATCATGTGATGATCAAATGAAACTTGTGACTGAACAGAGATGGGGAACTTTCAGGTTGTGCTGCAGTACCTGTCCCTCGAGCAGAAACTTGGCAAACAGCTTGTAACGCTCCAGGCCTTCTGGATATGCCATCTCCACTGCTGGCAGCTGCCAAGCGACACGGACTGCAGGAGAGACACAACAATTACACACATGTAGCCAGAGACACCTTTCAGCACAAACACAGTCGCGGTGCTCAGCTGTAGAAAAACGTACAGAAGGTGCTCGAACGGTGACATTTGATGGTGCCAGAGGACGAACAGAACCAAGGCGACGGCAAATCCAGAGGGGAGCCGAAATGACAATACTGAGGCAGAAACTGGGGCACCCACTCTGCTTCTGCTGCTGACACACCTGGCAGAAAAATAAAGGAAGATATTTCACCAGGTGAAACCACCGGCCTGTTTCAATACAGCAGCAGCAATGCAATTAATGACAAACGTTGCTGTCCTTAAATTTGGTAGTATAAAAAGTTAATGATTCGCATGTTCTGGAGTTATAAAAGGGGCATGTTTTTTTCTAGGCGGATTTATGGACTCTTAATTGCGACACACATAAGAGCTGATATCCTCGGGAAGTGTAGCTCATCCTGTCACACCCAACTGAGTAATCGTCCAAAATATCCATAAATCGGGTTTTCTTTTTAACGTGAATACGGTAAGCAGTGACAACTTGAAAACATTAAGCTGTCCCTGTGATTGGCTTTAATGACAAAAGTGTGGCATGTGTCAGTGTGGGGGTGAGCGGGGGATCGAAAGGGGAAGCCGTAATGAATGTCAGCCGTGCTTGACTGAAAACTATGAAATAATTAATGAGACCCTGTTTTTTTCCCACATTGGACAGCTGTCTAAATCAGCACTAAAAGGGCACTGTGACTACAACATCTGTCTCATTCACCTCTCATGTACATCTTGGTGGTCTCCATGATCTCTTGGTAGACGACAAACTCCGGCAGCTTTTTAAACAGCACAGAGGTGGGGTGAATGAACACCGGCTCATCCATAAGAGGCGTCTATGAACAACAAAAAACATTAAAGGTGAGGAGGTGAAGGAGAGGACATGGTAGAGTCTCCTAAATCACAATTCCAGTCCTCCTGCCTTGTATCCATTCCTCCATTTTGGGTCCAGTATTTCCTCTGCATGCACACGCCTTGCAAGATGGTCTCCCAGTCCGGCCAGAACAATCTGCCGCAAGCAAACCACCTGGTGCTCGGTTGGCGGACTCATCTTGGGATCCACGAATACTCCCACCTCTGGACACACTGCGTTCACTGGGATGAGAGAACACAAATAATCTTCTGTTTTGTTTCTTCAGCACATTATGTGTTAGTTTTTCTAGTGTGTGTGTGTGTGTGTGTCTATGTGTATGTATGGATATTTGTGTGTGTGTACCTGCGTTGGTAAGTTGTCCTCTGAGCCTCCTGATCTCCACCATGGCTTTATACCTCAGCCCGTTCTCCTCGCAAAACTTGGGAGTACAACCAGCAAATTCACAAGCACCAACAGCACCTGTAGTCAGAAAGATAGTATAACAATATACATAATAATCAACGTACTTCATATAAAACATTCTGTACAATATTAACAGTTTCATGTATTTCTTGCTTTTTTTTGTTATGTGTCTACATTTTTTACTAATGCATCTTGCAGTCAGGAGTGAATGTAAAAGTTCTGTCCAAAACCAAATGTGATTGTAGACTTTTGGGGCACCGTAGTCAGAATCAAGTGCTGCCTGATGTTAAGTGTCACCCTTTCTCTCCATGTTGAACCTGGATGAAAACTATGCTTCTGAAGGCCATGACGTGGGACCTTTAAAAAAGGTCAACGTTTGACCTAACGGACTCTGCTGCAGTCTGTAGCACAATACTGTCCAGTATCATAACCTGAACAAAAAGCAAGCTTACCCAGCATGACCATAAGGTCCCCCAGCTGCTGTGACGCTCCTTGCCCCGCCCACAACCTCCTCATCTGGTTCAGCCGAGCTCGACGCTGGTTGAGCTTGGAGCTCTCATCTTCACTACCTGCAGGTCTGAGGAACAACGGAAACGTGTTACAAGTATAAATACGGCATGCTGCACGAGGAGACCCTGAGCTTTAAAGGCGATGCATGTCTTCATGTTACAAGTCATTTTTAAGTTCATCTCATGGCCCTTTTGAAAGCATCACGTTCTCCGAGCGAGGCCTTGGAAGCAGACACCATTTCAGCAAACGTGGTCTCACCTGTCGAGGTCTTCGAAGAGCTCCCGGACTGTCATGGCTGCCACTACAGCAATGACGTAGGGAAGGCATTCCTGCTGCTTACCGAGAGCTAACATTTTAGAATAACGTGGAGCCACAGGGAAAGAAGCCATTGCTCTGCCCAGGGGGGTGATGGGACAGCTCAGCCTCGCTCGCTCCATCTCTTTCACACTGGTAAGAAAAATATAAAACTATTAAGTGTGGTCAATTTGTCTACTCACACTGGGCAGAACTAAGACAAATGTTTAGCTCTTTTATGTGGCGGATGTAAAAGAGCAAAACTCTTAATGAGTTCTACAAGTTCCTGCTATTGATCAACTGAATATTCTATCTAATAACACCACATTAAAATAACCTCTTGTTTTATTGACATGCCTTTCATTTTTAAAGAGTGTAAGCAGAAACTAATATCTCGCAACACTTCCAAAACTAGTGAAAGACAGGGAAAAGCATTAACAGACAGTTAGTTACCTTCCGGTCTGAGGCGGCTCTTGCAGAGCTCCCAACGAGACTAATAACTGCTCTGCTGCGACAAGAGCCTCGGCAGAGGGAGACGTGGGAAAGGGAAAATTGAACACCTGCAGAAAACATGAAGAAAACATGAAGCTCTTTTTCATGAGAAGTTTTTTGTTTCTCTTTCTGCAGCTGCATTTCACTCAGAAGTCTGCTGGTAAGATTGAGTCGTTCACTTTCTACTGACCTTATCTATGTTGAGGTCCTTCATTTGTAAAACCAGGTCTTCCACAGGCCTGCGAGTGATCTCCGCCTCCGAGAACAAACTGAAGTCTCCAAATACAGCAGACGAGTACAACCTGCAGAAACATCACAGAAACGGAGAGATAACCGTTTGTGAACATCCTCGCGTAAAGAAAACAACCATGTGTTTACACTGTCACACACTTTTGAAGCCCCGACCTGTAGCAATGTCCTGGCTCTGTTCGTCCTGCTCTACCTGCCCTCTGATTGGCTGAAGCCTGTGAGGTCCACGTGACCTTGAAGGACGACACTCCGGTCACTCGGTCATAGAAGCGCTTCTTAACTCGGCCGCAGTCAACCACGTACTTGATGCCAGGGATGGTCAGAGACGTCTCCGCCACGTTGGTGGCTACCACACACAGACGAGTACCAGGTGGAGGAGGTCTGAACACCTACAGACAAGAGACGCACGCAAACCAGATACATCACAGGAAACAACAACCCTACATCTTCTCTCATCTTTCTTAGCAGTTTTGTGAGACCATATTGATATGAATCTCACCTTGGCCTGCTGCTCTGGAGCCAACAGAGAGTACAGGGGGAGGACATAGAGAGGAATGGAGGGATCAGCCTTCTCCTCTACAGAGACAAAACACAGAGCAGAATCAGTAAGGGCACTCATCTGAAATACACCCGACGGGATGTGAGGAGTTAATCATTTAGTAGCTTGCCTGCATCGGCGGGATCGTCTCCCATCTCCAGGTCAGAGCCTTCATCCTCCTCGTCTCCGATCCCCGCTTCTCTGTCCTCGTCCCCGTCCTCATCCCCTTCATCCACCGGGAGGGCAGAGTAGTTATCCAGGTCGATGCGGGGCAGTGACTGGAGACACAGATAACCCTCTTGAATTATGCACACAGAAATATCGGAGGTGGCTGTAATCACATCCCAAAAACACACAAAAATGGGATGTGATTACTTTTAGGAGAATTTAACTAAAGCACTTACGACAGTCTTCTTCTTTTTGGCCTTCTTAAACTTCCTCATCGCCTCTGAGGTGTCCGCTTCCTCGTCTTCACCTGAACACAAAAGCATGTAAATATACAAAAATGTAGTCTCTGAAAAGATATGTCGGGGGGGGGGGTTGTGTGACTCACCAGCGGTTGTGTGACCCCTCTTGAAGGGGAAAGCTTTTCTCAGTCTTCTGCACAGACTGTGAACCTCTGCCTGACCAGTCAGAAACACCAGGATGCCACCTGAAGGACAGAGACATGGTACAGTCGGGTGGTGAGTGTGTGTGTGTGTGTGTGTGTGAAGGTTAAACTCCAGCAACAGCAGTTTGCCACCACAATATCTCAACAAACACAGCTGTCGGTGCAGTGAGCTACAAGATTCTTATATCTTTATTATTGTATTAATCTGATATTTAAATGATGGTGATACTTCTGTTATTTATGGGAATTGTTTCTTCAGATGTTAAAACAAAAAAGTATTTTGATCATATAACACAAGAATGGAGAAACAGACAGATTGATGATCTTTTTATAGTTTTGTAGTAAACAAATCTTAATACTAAAAAGCCCAAAATCGGAGTAATGTGAGTATGTGCACCTGGAGGCAGCATCCGGTGGATCTTGCAAATTTTGTGGAAGACTTCTCCGGTGTAATCATCCAGCGGGGTGCGTTTGTTGAAATGTATAGTGACCGGGAACTGGCGAGCGTCCACCTTGACGACGGGCGGAGGCGTGCGAAACAGCTTGGTGTTGTCCGTGAAGTCCTCCACCCGCAGAGTAGCAGACATGACCAGCAGCTTCATGGGCATACCTTTCTGCAGCGGAGCGGAGGGTGGGAGCAGGGCGACCAAACGGAGAAGGGATTAAAATGACTAAAACACAGTGCAACATAACGTCACACAAAAGACACGAAACACAGCAGAGTCTCCCGTACCTTGTTTCTGAGCGGGACGATACGAGACAAGAGTCCGATGAGGATGTCCGTGTACACGCTCCTCTCGTGAGCCTCGTCTATGATTATCACACTGTATCTCTGGAGCAGGAAATCCTACGAGACGAGACAAGACAGACACACTATTACAGCCAAGTCAGTAATGATGTCAAAGAAAATAAGCTTTCAGATAGTTTTCCACTTTCCCATTACTCATATTATATTGAAAAAGCTTCAACCTTCATTACCCTCATTAAAATAGGAGTTTTGAAGCTGATTTGCTTTCTTACGTTGAGGTCCGAGCATAAAGTTTGCTTTAATCCTTCAAAAGATTAAAGCAAACTCGGTGTGAAATATACCGTTGTTGACGCGCAAAATGACTGATCTAAAGAATTTAGTGTGAGTGCGTTTGATTTACGGTGATTCGAACGGTTTCATTGGTCCACTGTGACCAGTTCAGTAATTTCATTGTATTAAATTAGCCTAAATGTATTGGCGGCGTGACGGCGTGAAAAAAGTAGCGGCTTATAGTCCGGAAATTACGGTAAATATAATCACCACTACATCAGAGCACTCAAAGGAACCTTGAAAACTGTACATTTCTCTTTTATCAAAAAGAAATGTACAGTTTTGTTCAAGCCCACCGTGTGAATTGAAAATGTGGATGCAAATTTACTGTAACAAGAGTAAAAATCACATTTGAAAAAGTTGAGTCCTCTTACATACACAGACTAAACATAAACATCAGTACTCATTCAACACTTTCTGTCTGTCTCTCTGTCCCTCCCCAGGTAGTCATGGTAAGCAGCAGGAAAGCAGGAGTCACCTGGATGTTTCTCTACCACCTAGTTTCAGAAATACCAGCAGGCCAAAGTTTGTCGTATTTACTATATTTCATTAAAGACGGTACCTTCTGAATCTCCTTCAGCAGAACACCATCGGTCATGAACTTGATCTTGGTATCGCTGGTCACGTTCCCTTCATATCGAATTTGATACGACACCACCCTAAACGCAGATGCAGAAACGTGCGCCATGTTTTTAGCAGCAAGCACGTCACAAAGAGGTTTCAAACACAAAATAGTCTGTATACCCCCCAAGTCTCTGGATTTTATTTGACTGTAAATAATTGTTGTTACCGTGTGGACAGGTTCATCTCTTTGGCCACTCTGTGGGACATGCTGACAGCCGCTACTCTTCTTGGCTCTGTGATACCTATTATTCCACTGTCACTGCAAGAAAAAATGAAGAAAATGACAGTTACCACGTGATTATCACAGTTTTCTAAGTTAATATCCAGTGAAACATTCAAGGACAGCACCATAACTTACCTGGCGTAACCGGCTTCATACAGAAACTGAGGCACTTGAGTGGTCTTTCCGCTTCCGGTCTCTCCACAGATGACGACAAAGGGATTTTCTCTCACTGCCTCCATGATGACCTGCTCCTCTGCCAGCACAGGCAGCTTCAGACGAGCCTCCTACAGCAACAGATTGAAATACACTTAAGCAAAAAACAAAAAACCCACACCTATCTGAATGGTAAACCTGTAGTTTCAGGTCGTCCTACGCTCTCAAACACACATACACTGAGCACACACACACACACCTGTATTTCTGGTAATCTGTCAACAGGAACAAAGACCGCCGGCTGTGACGGCTTCTTGTTTTGGACTTTCTCCTGATCTGAAATCTTGTTCTCATTTTGTCCAACTTGTTCCGTTTTGTGTTGTTCTTCCTTCGCTTCCTGTTTGTTCTCGGTCTCCGGGCAAGAAGAAGTGGTTTCCTTAGATTCACTCATCTCTGCGGTCTCATTCACTTCTTCATCCTCATCCTCATCCTCAGACGAGGTGTCCGGATCACTACTTTCTTCTGCCTTTTGTTCCTCCTCTTCGTCCTCTTCGTCCTTCCATTTCCTCTTTCTGTTCGCTCCACTGATGCTGTTGACCTTTGGCCCCGAGTCTCCATCTTTTATTTCATCCGATGACCTGGAAATAACCCAAAACTGTAAAAGACCCCTGACTCCACCGTGTCCGTATCTCCCAGTGAGATAAAGACCTTTGTTTATCTTAGCCAATATTTTGCATCAGTGCACTTACTGTTTAGTTTGGTAGAGTCTGTCTCCTGTTCCCAGTTTGGACGTTGTGTACAGCAGCTTCAGTTCAGACTCTGGAAGCTGCACCTCAGCCAGTTTGGTCAGGATGTCTGCTCTCTGGACGGGACAGACAGCGGGACACGTAAGTGGGTTGTGATCCAGTCCATTATATCAAATCAGCCCAAAGTCTTGTTGGCAGAGTTTAACATGTTTGTATCCAGTATACCTGATGATCTCATGCAGGATGAGTTACTGTGAATAGTAGGCATGAAAAAGCACGACATAACATTTCTCTACAAAACCCCCTTTTTTTAACTTTGAACAAAAGAAACGGTCAAATGTCTGAACACAAGCACCCGTACAAAATCTCCTAAATAACTACTCTAAAATGTCACTTAAATCAGGAACTGTTTGTTCAAACAATAAATAAACAAGACCACAAAACTAACCAGCCCTTCAAATCCAACTGTCAGCACAGTTTTGGACAGTCTTTGTTACGCAGCTCTGTCTGAACCTGCAGCATCACACCGTCTCTCACCTGAGCTTTCTTTTCCTTGCGCTCCAGGACCTTCTGCAGCTCTTTTCTCTGCTTCTTGGTGAGCGGCTTTTTGGTGGAGACAGGTGGCAACGAGGCTTTCTTCTTCTTGGGTTTGTTGGCTGGGAGGACCAAAGCATTGCTCTCGTCTACACCTTTTAGCCTGCCGCCATCTGATGAAAGCAAAGTCCGGAGAGCCAAACAGACAACAAACTGAAGCAGCAACATAGACAAAATCAATTTACCAGGTTACAGATCTTCACTTTTGAGTTCCTACCTTGCAGTTCCACCACTATATCTGTCTTCACTTCGCCTGATGGTCGTTGAGGGTCACTTTGCTGTCTCCCCTTCCAGTTGTGTTTCTTCCTTGTTTTTCCCATTTTAAATTGAGGTCTGGAAATCGATAAATAACAAACTATTTAAACAAGTGATAACGTGTAACGTTAGACACCATGAAAAAGTAAGCTAATGTAACAACGGCTAACTGGCTAACTTTATCTTAACCATTGCGGAAAGACGTAATTTACACAACCGAATGAATCTTTATGAATATTAAAAAACACAAACCTTTTTATTTTAACAGGTCAAACAAAGGCATCTGAGATTCAAACACGTGAAGTTTAAAATTACAGCCCTGCACGAACCTCACGTGTAAACATATGAAGGTCCATCAGGTAAAACTGTCCGACACGGAAACGATGTCTCCTTACAGGAGGTTCCGCTACAAACACGCTTTAGAAAAAAAAAATCTCCCATACAATACCCACCAAATAGGTTTTGGTGTTTTATAGACATTGCATTGTTTGCTGATCATAATATATAGACAATATGTTTTGTAAGATTTGGAGTTGTTGAAAAGAACAATAGAGCTCATATATAGAGAGTTTCTGTTCAAATAAACCAGCTAATCTAAAGTTGAAGACATAAACTCATGACTCAAAATCTTTTAAATTCAAAAAAATTTGAGGATAAAAATCATTTTCCAGTCAAATTCCTTTTAATTTCATCCAAAAGGCAGGAATTTATTTTACAAAGTGTATAAAACATAAATACACAATATTGCCATACATTGTGAGTACATTTTAATTACACATCTAACATTTGTTTTGTGTAATAAAAGATCAGAATGAACTTCCAAGAAGAAATGTCTAAACGTTTATGTCAGACTAATATAAACATGGCACAATCAGATCCATTTGTGATTTTCTTTTTCTGATTAACAAATGTCAAATTACTACGTCTGAAATAAACGTTAAAATATAATAAACATAGAACATTGCTAGAAAATTGCAATTCATGAAGTACTTGAGACATAACCATTTATCCTTCAGTGTCCACATGAGATTATTTTCATTGCTCACACCCATAAATTAAATCTCTTACACACAAGATTCTTAACAGAAACCTTTTACAAACACATCCATGTATGTTTAGCAGTTTTTCAACCACATGAAACCTTTGGAAATAGAAAATCATAATTTGACTAGACGGGTTTTGGTCAAGGCCGAAAGGGTCTGTGTTGTGAAAATGTCAAACTCTAGATAGAAAACGGAAGTTTCTTAATGTGATCATTATTATTATGCCAATAAAAAAATAGTTTATTGGGAGCAAGTGCAATGAGACCAATCTGCAATACTATCAACTGATATTAGGTTAACACAGGTATGTTGTAACAAAGAATTTCAGCACACAAATGCTTGTGATATGTTCATAGTAGTTCACATAGGGTGCACTGACAGGTTCATTTTTCAACTGTAAAATGTCCTGCTCAGTAGATATCTTGGGGATTCTTATCAAAATATTGTCAATGTTGTGAAATTAACATCATCCGGTATATTGTTACAGGAAAATGTCTAAGGTGGTCTATGGTGGTCTGTAGTGGTCAATGGTAGTCTACAGATGCACAAATGGGTGACAATAATAACATTATAAATATTATGTTGTTGCTGTTTTTATAATTTACATTATTTTCATACTTTTCAAACCCATACACTTGTGCCCTGCAAGGAAGAGTCTGCATTTGTTTTGTTTCTGAACTCATTTATTCAGGTTTTGATTTCAATTTGTCACCTAAAACGATGTTTGGAATTATGGTCTGTAACACAAGAAGCATGTGAGAGACATTTTCTCTCCAGTGTGTAAACGCTAAACAGCTCTTTTTCTTCTTTCGTATCCAACAATCACACATCGCAGCTCCGTCTCAGAAGCTGCTGTCCTTTAAATGCGTGTACTCGGTCTCCCTCAGATCCTCCCCGGCTGTGAAGCTCTCCTCTGTGGTTCTCCTCGCCTCTTTGGACAACCTCTCGAACCTCTTCAGGAACACGAGGAGAGCCACCAGCAGAGCCGCCTGCACCGCCACAAAGATCAGCAGACACACCTGCGAGGCCAAAGCCAGGTCACAGTACCAGTAGTGGCAGGACTCCAGGACCTCCTCCTCTGTTAAATACACCACCAGCCGCCCTCTCAGGCCGGGTGGGGAGCTGCAGTTGACGCCCAGGTGTGATTTGAGGGTGGCGGGCTGACGCAGCAGCCAGGCTCGCAGGTAGAGGACGCCGCAGTCACACACCCAGGGGTTACCATGCAGGGAGACAGAGCGGAGGGTGGTCAGATCGTCCAGGAGCCCGTTAGGGAGGCTGGTGAGCAGGTTGCCGTGGAGACGGAGCTCGGTGGTCCCAGCAGGGAAAGCGGCGGGCAGCGAGGAGGAGGTGAGAGACCTGCTGCTGCAGTTCACCTGGCTGCCATGACAGGAGCAAAGGTGGGGGCATGCTGATGACCTTTGACCTCCAAACAAGAGGAGCAGACATGGGAGCAGAAGCATCTTCATGGTCACCAATCACTGGAGAGGAGAAGATTAACCTTAATCACCTAAGATCAATTACACTGTGTGTTGTAAATGGCTCCATTGGAAGGAGAGGAAACCATAAGCAGCCGCTGCTCTTTTATGTCTCCTGATGGCGAAAATATTTGTATTTGTCAGATACCATATTAAGGCACTGACATTAAAGCAACTACTCTCATATTTTCTGTCAGTATCACGACTCTAACGATTTCTAAAAAAGTCGGCTGTTACTTACTGGAAGGAATACACAAATCAAACAGTAACACAACAACATGGAAGTCCATCAAAACCTTCTATTCCCAACTGATGATGAACACACATAAATTACATAATGATTTTCATTACTTCATGTTCTTTGTGAGGATTAATCAAATCGTGTCTTATGTTATTTATGCAATTATGAGTTTCAAAAGGTGTTTGGATCTGAAATTATTTGAAAAAAGAAATGTATGTAGTTCAACTGGAGTCCTGCAGTTTGTGAAACGTTTTTATTTTATGCCAGAGAGGCATTGAATCAGCTCTGTGGTAAATTGTTTTATTACTATAAGCACATTCCAGTGTGTAGGTTTTTTTAAATGATCTGTTCACTCTTTGCCTATTGTCAGCGTGGACACTAGGACTATGCAGTCTATAGCCGAAACCCCATGTGAGATCGCTTGCTAATCAAATACAGGGCACAAAGTCCTGATTCTGCATGTAGATTTCAGTTTGAATCTTTTTTATTTACGAGCGCCGTCCATGCACTTAAAAACAGGATGGAGTCATTCTGCAAAACTGAACTTCACACAACAACTTCCCAGTTTTCTAATTTATGGGATATTTTGAGAGCAAGATTTTGAAACCACGTTTAATGTCAATAATTAGTGGTCGAGACAACTACAGAGCTAGAAAAAAGTCTTAATAAGGTCTGAAGAGAGTCATTTACCTTCAGTGCTGTGTGTCTTCAGGCGAGGACTGTGTTTCTCACGGTCGCTCTGAGAGGCCGAGTGTGTGTTTGTGTGTGTGTTACTGCAAGCTGGCACTCACTGATAAAGACGGCTGACAAATATGAACACACACACGCACATGCACAAACTTCTAACAGGACAGGGGAAGTATCTCAGTAATTCCTGATGTTCATTAATTATGAATTAATTTCTAGGAAGTTTACTTTGGTACTAATTTAAGGTAAAATAGAGACCGTGTTCAGTTAGTTCACTTACAATAAATTTTTTCAAATGAACTGGAGGTGTAACCTGGAGTGTTTGAGTCAGATTACAGCAAGTCAATAGAATACAAGCAAGCACACAATCCAACATAAGAGTACAGTTTCCAATAATAAATGATGAATTAATGAATATGTACTTGGGTTTAAAAGTGTTTCCTTAAAGATCTGTCATAGGAAAGTATTATATGTATATATATTAACAGGCAGGTTCCATTTTCAGTTACTTTATACTTCTAATCCACTACAATTCAGAGGCAAATATTGGACTTTTTAGTCCACTACATTTACTTGATAACTTTAGTTACTTTGCAGATCCAGTTTAACAGTACAAAATGTAAGCAATCAAATAAATGATCATGTATTATATTAGGATAAGATAGGTTACGATCCTCTGGGGAAAATTCACGAGCTACCCAGCAATATGTAGTAATTAAAATGAGCTCCATCAATACCAGCTGCAGCATTAAAGTGATGAGATAGATTTTTACACTAAAACATTTGTGTTTGTTACTTTTAAAATCTCTGAGTACTTCTTACACCACTATATATATATATATATATATATATATATATAACATTTATGAGTCAAAATCCTCTTACTGAAAATACAGATCTTTTTATCATTCATACTCATGTCTGCTTGTGTCTCGTCTGACTGGCAGGGAAACGATGCCGTGTGCCGTGCAGAGGAAGAACAGCTGCGGGAGATAAACCATGAATCAGCAGATAATGTTCCTCCAGCAGCACCAGCTCCGGGCTTCGCTGTTCAGACCGTTGACAGCCGGAAGTGACAGAGGCTGTTGGTGCTGCGCTCACTGGACCTTAATGTACAACCCTTTAGAGAAACGATGCACAGCTGAAGCCAGGCTGACGAGAAACAGGAGTTTATTTGTCACATCTTTATAAATGGGGCACAGGCTGAACTCACAGCCTTCAGGCAAAATATGTACTGTTCCTCAGCATCAGCCTACACACACACACACACACACACACACACACACACACACACACACACACTCAAACAATCTTAACTTGCACATGGGAAACACATGCAGCAACTCACTTTCGAGGAGAGAAATTTAAAACAGAAGCATAGACACAGTATTTGCTCCTCATTATTGATATATCTTTATCCATCCCATAGTGGCAAAGAAAGCACCCTGCAGGTCATGATGCATTTTATTACAAGCATAGGGCATCGGCTATAAAGCAGTAAAAATAGGCCCAAAGTGTTTGACGAATATGAGTAACGGCAGCATGCTCGCACATGCACCCTGTACTGCACAAACCCTCTCATTATGTCAAAGGCTCTCCGTTCACAGTTAGCCACTGGCAATAAGTGCATTTTCAGCTCAGCCGGCACATATAAAAATGCTGGAAGAGGATATTTTGACTTGCCATATGTGGAAAAAATGTCACACGAAGGTATTTATGAGGATCAGAGAGTTGGATTTTAACAAACGTAAAGTCAAAAGGACAAATGGGAGTTTAATGGACGGAAACCTGACAATATATGAAATACACACGCTCACACACCCGAACACACACTCACAAACACATAATAAAAAACAATACCCATGTTTAAAGTTAAACATCACCAACGAGCGAAATTTCTTTACAAAACATCTTGTAGCACACAAGTTCGTACCCTGGCAAAATATCCAAAAAGTTTAGCATTGCATTTATAAATTAGATACACTGAGTAGTAATTTAAATTACGCATTTATATTATATATGTTAAGACTGTTAAACCACAGCAAAGGGCTCAAAGTGGGCAAACGGATAGTTTCAGTGAAAAAACAAAACCCTCTGACAAACAACCCTCCAGGCAGACAAACTATACAAAGCACCAAACTGAGGAGAAATGTACAGCCAGAGTTGCCACTAACACATGATATCCACGTTCAGCGTCTGAAGGTCTCACTGCCGTTCAGAGGAGGAACAGTAGGCGGCGCCGCAGCCCAGCTCTGCTCTGCTCCGGCCAGACATCACTGGTCTTTGTCGTGCATCTGCTGCTGCATCTTATTCAGCATCTCCTGCATCCTCTTCAGCTGCAGACGCAGAGGGAAGGTTTGGTTAAACGGTTTGGAGAGTTAACAGTGTCTCAACATTAAGCCGCAGATGAAACATTTAGATCATGTCGTGCTAAATGCGGCCTCTGAATCGAATGCTAGTGTGTGTTTATATAGAGAGCTTGGTTTAAAGATAATAACCACTACTGTGGATTTAAATACATGGCAGGGTCCAATAATTAAGAAATACTAGCACTAAATACATGGTTTCATTCAGGATATTATAGATGAAAAGTTGGATTTTAGTCCCAAATTATACATATTAAGAGACTCTAAAGACGTATAACAACACATGATGCTACTACCTTATCACATTGTGGAACACTGTTGTTCAGGTAAACGACGAGGTGGAGATTGTAGTAAGAAACTGACAGGATGACTTAACGTATTCCTTTCTTCATTTTCTGAATATTGAACATTAATTTGATAACATTTTAATTAGTATTAGCAATGCCAGGTTGTATATTAGCAGATGCTTTTACTGATATTACAAAGTTTTTGTAGTTTTAGCCACATTATCCAGGTCTGTGTATGTATAGACTGTATGTGTATTTCAGTAGTATTTCAGTGTTTTATACCTATTTTTATGTTTTATCATTATATTCTGCCTTTGTTTTATTTCTTCTTTATATATTTATTAAGCTATTCATTTTTTATATCTGTTCTTATCAATTTGTTTGTATACATTACAAACTATCACACAACATCTTAGGCTACATTTTTCGAAGCAGAGACGACTCTTCATCACATTTAGCTTTACCGTCAGTTGTGTCAGAGCAAAGACCTGTAACTCATCTAGGATACGTTCATGAAAAAACATCCATTGTTTGGTAAAACAGCAAAAGTTGTTTCATACCTCCTCGTCTTTCATTTTGATTAATTTCTCAGTCTCCGCATCCGGGGTGGAGAGCGGCAGGATGGGGATGGGACTCTCCATACGGTTGTCCTGAGCCAGTTTACTGAGAAGAAGAAGGAGGAAAGGAAAAGAAGAGGTGAAGCAGGCTAAACTGTCCTGAAATCTGTAAGCGTCAGCAGTTATCCGAGACGTTTGCGAAACATTTTGCGTACCTGGTCATCTCCTGAATGCACTGCGCTCTGTAGTTTTCGTAGTGGACGTCGCAGGTCACGTCTTTCAGGTCGTGCATGTGTGAACGAATCAGCATGTTCCTCAACTTCACAAAGTCACAGTGCGACTGGTTCTCCACTGGGGCAAAGAAATATGTCGAATAAGTCTAATTAGCATACAGCTGTTACAGCTGCACAGATGGATAATAAATGAACAAACCTTCAACAATTCCCCAGGGGTACAGTCGCCCTCTCACTCTCTGGCCTCGGGCTTCCACCACAGTGTTACTGCCGATCACAGCGAACGGGGTGCACTCCTGCACACAGAGACACGACGGTGGGTTGTTATTTTAACCCCTATCCATCCAGAGAAGGCTGACTGAGCATGCTGGGCCTCATTACATATTCACAGAGTCATACAGGTTTACAAAAGGCCACTGAGCCCCTCAAGTGAAGCGGGACTGTAATTGTTGAGACATGTAAAAAAAAACAAAAAAAACACCTGTTTGTTGTTTATTTTTCTTGCAGATTTTCCCACCTGATTAGTGGATTCAAGTCACACCCCGAAAACCTTTCACTCTTTGTACAAGTCATTTCAGGATTAAAAAGCTCGGTCAGTCAAATATTATATCAAGGTGCACTTACTACTACGAGCTTAAAACTGTTTGTTTGACGAGCAACACATATTTATTTTTTCCCCAGCCAAGTTTGCCAGTATTGTAGTTTACATGTAATTTAACCAGCTGAATAAATCCACTCCAGCGTAAACGTATTTAATTAGCTGATTCCGGTATTTTTAGATTTATATATTTAAGACACATTTAAGACACAGCTGAACAAATAAAAAATGAAAAATCCAAGAAACAAAAAAAACATTTTTAGATTACATTAGAGATATTCCTTTTGGTGTCTTGTCAGTAATTTCCAAGAGAGAGTGTCTCAGTTACAGTGAATCAGATAATTATCCGGACTCCTCAGCAGGTATCTGACTCACCTTCAGCTCTTTGTCAAGTTGTTTAAACTCTTCATCCTCGTCGGAGTCACATTCAGGGAACTGGTACACTTTGATCCCAAACTTGTCTATTTCCTCTCGTATCTAAAATCGCACAAAGATAAAATCAGAACAACGGCTACAGCGAACTTTCTGCAGACAGTAACACAGCGTTGAGCTCACAGTGGACTCACTCTGTCTTTGAGCTTTTTGATCTCGTTGGGTGTGAGGCAGTCGGCTTTCGCAATGAGTGGAATTATGTTCACCTTTTCATGCAGAGCTTTCATGAACTCAACATCCACCGGACGCAGCCTGCAGAAAGAGTAATTAAAGTCCTCCAGTTTTAATTGACGCAGGTAGAAAAGGTGTTTTCTGTGTGTGTGTGTGTGTGTGTGTGTTATTACCCGTGCCCAAATGGAGGGATGAAGTAGAGGCAGCAGTGGACTCTGTTGTCCTGGATGTTCTTTCTGTTCAGCCCACTCTCATCCCTGAAGTATTGCTCAAACTGCTGATCAATGTAGTCTGTGATCGGCTTCCAGCTGGGACACACACACACACACACACACACACACACACACACACACACACACACACACACACATATACACACACACACACACACACACAGAGACTGCATTAGCAGCTCCTCCAGGAACTGTGACTGTAAGCGAGCAGGCTGAGTCAGGCACACGTCAGACCAGCAGATCTTCCAGCTCACCACTCGTTGTTGTTGACGGCGTCTCCGAACCCCGGCGTGTCTACGATGGTCAGCTTGAGCTTGACTCCCTTCTCCTCGATGTCTACAGTGTGTTTAATGATCTCCACGGTTTGGTTAATACGCTCTGCAAAGCATTGACACGGAGAAGGAGAAGGTGA
The DNA here is from genome assembly GCA_036023655.1 of Nannoperca australis. Taxonomy (NCBI): domain Eukaryota; kingdom Metazoa; phylum Chordata; class Actinopteri; order Centrarchiformes; family Percichthyidae; genus Nannoperca; species Nannoperca australis. The sequence continues at coordinate 8,273 of JAVQJD010059930.1, read as the reverse complement.
CAGGGAGAACATTTGGTGAAACAGCAGGTCAGGGATAATGTAGAACAAGCCAGTGAATGGTGCGCAATAAGCCCTGGTGGAGTTCTTCAAAAGCTACAAAAGCTGCTTAATAAATCATTTGACATGACTTATCCTTCACAAGTCTCTTGATATTTTACATTTTTGTTCTCAACAAATCCCATGAAAAGACCAAAATCAACAATGTTCCTCAATACCACACTACTACAAATCTTTAAAAACAGGTCATGAAAATATACTTTATTTATAAACTGCACTTTTTATTGCACTTCTTAGCAAACATTACACAAACAGGACTAAATTGTGCACTTGTTGGGGACTATTTTCAACAGCGGATTTATACAAATTTGTTGCTGTAGAGATGGTTGCACCAGCAAAGTTCAAACTTAGTCCAGTAATAATGTCTTTACCTCAACTAAATTAAAAACTACTACTAAACTACTAAAGTAACTACTAGTTACTGCACAGAGATTACTTTTTACTAAAACCAACGTTAGCTTGCTAATACATGAGGCATCAAGTGAAGAGTAAAAGTGGTAAGCTGATTTCAAATAAGGTTGATGAAAAATGAAATTTCTCCACGATAACTGTTTATACAATTTACCTCAAATGACGGACATTTCGCTCTCACTCTAAACTGTATAAATATCAGAAACGCTGAAACACAGAATTCTTTTGTATTCTTTTGTATGCAGGAATAAAACCGCTTTACATGTTAATAAAGTCTTTACCAGCTGAGATATTTATGACGTTTTAATGGTGCAACCTGATTTAGTAAATAACTACTTTGAAACCCAGCTAGTGGTTACTAAGAACTTGACACACACACTACAGTGCCCATGTTTATCTTAATCAAGGAACATGTCACGCAGTGCAAAAGCGTTGTTTTAATAGACTTTTGACATCCACAAAGCAATCATTTATAACAGGAGTTGGTTCCAAAGACAACACTTGTTAGTGGGATCAATTCATTGTTCATTTTGGTCTTTTTGTGGGATTTACAATAAAAGAATATAGAATATAATCAGACTTATCCTTTGACAATTGATTTCTGAACAAAAGTCATCTAAAAGAAAAACACAGCGCAACGCTAAATGTTGCCAGTTAGACATTGACAAACTAAACTGGACTTCTTCACTGTGGCTGCGTTATGCGAGGTTAAATGCAAGACGCCCGGTGATCTGGTTTCCATTAGTACCAGACCTCAGAGCAGTGCATTCATTATGACTGATATGGAGAGATAATAAATAGCATAAAGACTCACCCTCAGCGTTCAGTAACTTCCTGTCTTTGTAGAGGTCTGTGAGGAACAGACTGTTGACCAGGGTGGATTTACCCATACCAGACTCCCCTGCAGCACACAGTCAAACAGAAGGTCACAATGTATGTGAACGTAATCTAAGTTAAATCCAAGATGCCGGTTTAATAGGTACACCTAGCTAAAACTAATGCAGTCTAACAGTCCTGAATAAATCATTCATGAAGGTTATAATGTTTTTGTTGAAAAGGTGTCCAATTTATTAAAGATTAATAGCAGGGACATTGTATCAGACTCCATTAGCATTAGCTAGGTATAGCTAATAAACTGGCTACTGAGTACAAGAACTTCTTCTGTCATGTTTGCATCTTGAACTACAAACTGACCTGCCACCATCAGCGTGAAATCGAAGCCTTTCTTCACAGACTTCCTGTGGACCTGGTTGGGCAGAGTTGCAAAACCCACATACTGTTTCTCCTGCGACAGAAAATAAAAGGACACAGAGAAGAAGAAGTAGGTGTTTAGTATTAATTCATGCTTTATGAAGCAAAGTGTCAGTAAGGCTGCAACTTATTGTAGAGCTGAAACACTTAATCCAATTAATCAAATTGTCGTTTTATACGAAAATACATGGCAGCTATTTTGATTATTGGTTAATTGGTTCAATCACTTTTGAAGCAAAATGCCAAAACATTCTCTAGTGACAGCTTCTCATTTGTGAAGATTTGTTGCTTTAATATATCATGTGACAGCTAATTAAATAACTATCGGGTTCGGATTGTTGGTCAGACAAAACAAGACTTCTTGACAACAAGATCATCTTGGGCTGTTTTCTGACAAGTTTCTGGACAGTTTTAGGAAAGTAAAAGTCAGATTATAATTGTAATTGCAGAACTAAATTATCGTCTCAATTAAACAATTGATTGTTTGGTTAATTGAAAGGAAGAAATGAAGAAAATGCTCAGTTTGTGAGAGTGATGTTTTTTCAAATTGCTTGTTTAGTTTTACTTGCTTTGTGTTTCCTATCACAAAAGACCTGTGTAGTATTTCTACACTGTAACTTAAGTAAAAGGTTGGAGTACTTCTTCCACCCTTGCAAAAGACAAACAAGAGTAGCAAGTGCTCCCATTTGAGAAACTAGAATAAGAGACGATTTTGCATTTTTGCATGTAAAGTGATTTAAACGAATAACTGATTATCAAAACAGTTGCTAATTAATTTTCTGATATTTGACTAACTGAATTGTTCCAGCTCTGCAATAACATAAAAAAACAAACATATTAATAGAAGCAGACACCAAATGACTGTAAGAGCTGTGTTGTCTGCTCACGGGGTTTCTAATGTGAAAACTAAATGAATCTGGCAGCGTCTGATGCAATAAAATGACCACAACAGACAGACAGACGGCGTCTAGAATACAGAAGATCTACAACTGCATGGAAAAACATGTGCACGGCGTTCCTCTCTGCAGCAGCTGAGAATAACCAGTGTCTCAGACTTTCCACTAAAACGCTCGCAGAAACGCACAAAGAGAACCAGAGGATACCAGCCTCTCGCTGTGCCACACAGTAGCTCTCAGTCCTGCAGGTTCCCTCTGCTGCATCTGGCAGAGCGTCATCTCTACCCTACTGTACGTGCTGACATGTGCAGATAGAAATACACACTCGAGGCCCCGTCGAGGGCATTCACGCACAGACAGAAGCTACATTCAACAGAACTGAAAAGCTCTATTTTTCACTCACAAACACACAGCCAGCGTCCTTATATGCTGTCATAACTTGTCATAGGCATTTCCGACAGCCGACCCCCCTCGGGGGAGGACTGCATTTACAGAAACACACACATTCACACAAAAAAACACAGGCGGTGCAAACAGTGCATGGCAGACGCACTGCCAGAGAGCCAGGCGAGGGAGAATGAGGGAAAGCTGTATAGATAAATCAATGAGTAATCAAAAAAAAAAAAAAAAACCTTAAAGACACATCATCTCAGCAGCAAATCTGTCGGTATCACAAGAGCAAACACCTCCACAGGAAAGCACCAAAAGATGGCAGTGAGTCTACAGGTGTTGAAGCCTCTTGGTTATGATTTTTTACATTTACAAGTTTACATCCATTTTGTCCCCAGAAATCCAACTTTTTACCTTCTGCCTGGCCGTTCTCACTCGTGGGCACAGAAGCCGTTCCACCAGTTTTTCCTGCAGCATGATGGCATCCATCCTAAGCCGCCCCGACACTGACTGACCAAAATAGCCACGGGTCTCCAAAAATGTTAAAAACAACCCAGCAGGGAAAAGGGAAAAGGCAAGTTTGAAGCTTCGAGACGGTGATATACTCACTTCTCACTCTCTGTCTGTTCCCAACTTGTTTCTAACTTATGTTTTTCCTGTTTGTGCTCTTTAAATATGCAGCTTTTGTTCCTCCTACTTTCTCTCTCTTGATTCCCTTTCTTTTCTTTCTTGCTTTCGTTCTTTCTTCTGCCCTGCAGCGGTCCGACTCTCCGTGTTCAGACAGGTACGGAGGAATTCTTACTTTGAGGGAGGGAAACTGAGAGAGAGGGAGTAAGAGAGAGGTGGCAATTTGAGGGAGGAAACAAGGGAGGGATGGAAGGAGCGAAGGTCTAAAAGAAACTCATTCATTCAGCCTGTATTCCCTCCCCCAGCTCAGACAGTTGAAAAATAAAACTGCACTGAGAGAAATGACCAGCTCGCACAGAAACACAGCAAGAGAACGAACAGAAAGTGCAGATGATTTGTTGACCTCAATGTCAAAAGATGTGAACTCGTTTGAACTTGTGACAAAAGCTGCGGTGTGGCTCAGAAACAAACAACAGATGAAGAATCAAACGCTGCAAGTGCAGACCTGCGGAGTGAGATTATTGAGAAATTAACTTGTCAATCTGTTTGTTCAGTGAATGCTTTGTGTGTGTGTGTGTGTGTGTGTGTGTTGAACAACGGCTGCTCGGCATTGTCTAGACCAGAGGGTCATAGTGAGTGCCTTATAGACGAGCCATTTTTGATTCACGTTTGCCCACATTAGGTGACATTCAGTGGTGGAAGAAGAACTCAGATCCTTAACTTAAGTAAAAGTACCAATAAAACAATGTAAAAATACCCCATTACAAGTTAAAATACTGCATTCAAACTCCTACTTAAGTCAAAGTACATAAGTATCGACAGCAAAATGGAAATCAAATCAAATCAGTAATCAAAGTCAAAGTACAATTATTTTTTTTAAATGGCCCCTGACTTTAATATTATATAATAGATAGTTAATTCTTCAAGTTGATTCCTAAGCAGCATTTTGTAGCTGGTCGAGGTGCAGGTTAGTTTTAACAACTTTATTTGATGTTAGGAAGTTTAATCTATTCCTAATCTAGGGATCAGGCCCCTCCAAAGGGTCACAAGATAAATCTGAGGAGTCGTGTTCTGCTACACAAATCTGTGTTCATTTTTTGTACTTTTCTCTAATCTTTGCAAAGGGAAGATTTATACACACAAGACAGTCGCCACTTTGGAGTGCATCTCTTCTTCAGAGAGGGATTGAAGAGTGATACCACTCTCATGTCTGTACGCTACATATGATGCTGCAGCCAGCAGCCGGTTAGCTTAGCTTAGCACAAAAACTGGAAACAGGGGGAAACAGCTAGCCTGGCTCTGTTTGAGGGTAACAAAATCCACCTACCAGCAAGTCGAAAGCTCACTAATGTTACGTTTTAACACTTGTACAGATTAAACAAACAAGATATAATTAGTGAGCTTTAAAGGTGCTTGTAGGAGGATTTGTCATCTGTGGACGGAGCCAGATTAGCTGTTTCCCAAGTCTTTTTGAAGTTAAGCTTCTGGCTGTAGCTTCATATTTACCGTACAGACACGAGAGTGGTATCAATCTTCTTATCTAACTCTCAGCAAGAAAGCAAATAAACATATTTTCCCAAATGTCAAACTATTCCTTTTATATTGAGGTTAGTTCACACATGTAATGTGTTTTACATCAATCTATCAACTTGTTTTGTTGAAGGGGTGGCATGGCTTAAAAAGGTTTGGGAAGTCCTGGTCTAGACAGTGATGAAAAGGATGTAAAGGAGATGAGTCACCATGTCGTCTACTTTGGTTACTTCAAGAGTGTGTGTGTGTGTGTGTGTGTGTGTGTGTGTCTGTGTGCATAGAGGTAAACGAGGTACATTTCGGGGCAGAGGTTGCAGTCGATTGCTTCCAGATGTAACAGTGGTGTGGGTGTGTGTGTGTTTGTGTGTGTGTGTTTGTGTGTTTGTGTGTGTGCATATGTGTGGGTGTGTCCGGCTCATACATGATGTGGTCAGCAGAGCTTAAATACTCTTTGAAATAAAAGACGTTTCTTTTTTTCTCTTTTCTTTTCCAAAGTAGGCACACCCTGCGATGATGCCACGTACAGGATGTTACCGTCCCACTCCACACCACAGGAGGGAGACAGCGGACTCATCTCAGATTTGAAAATGAGTCCTGATGTTTCTTGAAGGGAAGAAACAGTCCTGGTTTGCGGAGCCACGGTGGTGCTGATGCAAACGTTAGCAGAGAGGCTAGATGAAGAGTTTACGTCACTGACATGAAAGTGTGTGTGAGTGTGTTAGTGTGTGTGGAGGGGGGTCGGAGGGTAAATCTGAATAGAAAAAAAGGAACAGATGTCTTGAAATGGTATTACAATAGTCCCCCGGGCAAATCCCCCCCCCCCCACACACACACACTTAGTCTTCCTCAATGACCAGCTGTCCCTTTCTCTCGCATACACACAAACAACCAGACACAAAAACTTTCACGCTTCTATTGTTGCTTGCAAATTTGAGATTATGTGCAATTAAACATCTTCTCATGACAAGCCAACACGTCGTGTCTTGTATCTTTTTCATTCACTCTCACTCCAGACACGTTATCTCACTTTTTGACGCTGCTTTTACCTCTCAGGTCAACACGTGTTAGAAACACATCGACTTCTTAGTCACGTGTGAAGGCACCAGGAGAGATTTGGAGAGAAAATGGTGGATTGTAATCTGTAGATACAAATGAATGCAGTTTAAAGTTGTCCTGTTATTTTAAAACTAAACTTAAGTCAAATCCATCAGACTTATTAAACACACAGTCCAAGTCATGATCAATATCTGAATAGAAAAGTTGTGGAGAGACTATAAAGTCAGAGTTGCGACTCAGCATCGTCTCCCTGGCCTCTTCCAGCTGATCAAACACATGCAGAGAGGGAAGGTAGAGTGTGGCAGGTGCAAAGGGACGTTAAGGAGAAACCATGAGTCAGGACTAATGACAGGAAGCAGCTTGTGAGGGGGAAAGTCATTAGATTTTTCTAATGCTTTCACTTGAACTTATAATTCTATATGTAGTTTTTCCCCCTTCGTTTGCATATTTTTTGACATTATCTTGTTTGTCTTTTCTTCCCACTGTAAAGGACTTTGAAACTACTGTTGCAAGTAATTATTTCTGTGTTAAATAATCTGTTGTTTAGTCTTTGAAATGTCCAATGATGGCGTCGTCAAATTGCTTGTTTCATTTTCCGTTATAAAAAACAATCTCAGTTTAGAAGCTCAAACCAGAGAAAAATTGCCATTTTTGCTCAACAAGACATCATTAATAGATTGTCAAAATTGTTGCAGATCAACTTTCTGTTGACTAACTAACTTCAGCACTGAATGTAGTTTGTGTGCTTTGAAAAGTGCTTTATAAATAAAGATTACTTGTACTGTACCACTTGTTTTACTTTTAAACCAACTGCCAAGATGTATGAAGAGGAAAATGTAAAGGGTCCTTGTGTGGACTTTGTGCTTCTGAGTTTTCCGTTATTCTTCTCTCTTTACAACAAGTTCAAAATAGACTTCACTGTCAGAATATTATTTTTGTGTATAAATGCACCATGACTCTGTCTGTTGTCAGTCACTCAACACGTTGGATGGTCCCGCAGAGGCAGAGATGCAGAAATCAGCAGGCAGCACTCAACTTCTTCCTCTCAGTCACACAAAGTTGTGACCTTAAAGAAAATGACTCTCAAAAGGCCCCAGCAGTCAACACCACTGCCAGGGTACACACACACACACACACACACATACACACACACACAATCCAAATAAGTCTGGTCCAACTGCGTACCATAATTTCCTGCTGCCAAGCAGAGGCTACAATGATGAGACACCACAACACAGACACACACAATACTTTTTAAAATCTTAACTGACTGTCTTATTTATATGAGAAGGCTTTTCTGTTTATAGTTTTTGGGGAGAACTATTGCATATGTGGGGCGAAAAAAGTGGTTTAAAGGCTTTTATGGGTCCTGAGGGAGCTGCGTGAAGTCTGATAAGCGCTTTATGAAGTCTGAGAAACATCAGTTGGGGCTAAAGACTACAAAGATGAAAGAAATCTAGGGGAGTGGAGTTAGAAAGAAATGAGGTTATCAGACCTCTATACTTCACTCATCTCTGCTTGAGGCGATAGCAAGTCAAGGCTCCATTAACTGCTACTAGCATAGCACACTGGATTCTCTGACTGAACTGTCGGCGGGCCAAGTTGCATTGTGGACAATGTAGGTGTCAGAATGTAGAGTAACACAAGTAGAGAGGTGTTGTATAGTCAGCAAACGGACACAGTGATGTCAGTTAAACAACAATATCTATCTAAAGTTTGCTAACATCAGCTAAGCTATTAAAACTAAAACAGCTAAACCCCTTAGTGTATTGAATCAGACAAGGGTGCAGCGTTTTGTCTCACAGTAAAGATTTCTTTTAACGGAAATTAGTACTAAGTACATATTCAGTTACTTGGAACAGCTGCTATGAGCAGTGCAGACACATAATCCTTAAATAATCCTTCAATTCAGTCGTCACGGTGATATCGTGGTAAGTGTGTGCGCATGCGCTTGTAAGTGCGTGCAGCCCGATACAATCGCTCCGCTCGTCTTACTTGCTCTTTTAAATCTTTTTGTTATTTAACTCTGTACTTATGGGTTTTTTGTTTGGTGTT
>JAVQJD010059929.1:0-21064 GCA_036023655.1 Nannoperca australis | reverse complement strand
TCGCTGCCAGTGGCAGAATCCAAAAGAGCATTAAATCTAAGAACAGATGATCTTTGTACATTATTAAATACAATACATTCAAACTAGAAATACCATTCCACTATAGTATTGTGCAATATGCTATACTTTATAGAACCAATGTGTCATTTAAGTGCCAATGTATTCCCGGAACAAATGAGTCTTTAGTCTTAATTTGAAAGTGGCCAGACAGGTTGATTGTCTGACGGATGTGGGGAGCTGGTTCCACCACTGGGGGGCCAGACAGGAGAAGAGTCTTGAGTGTGAGCGGGTGTCTTTGAGAGAGCGAACCGCCAGGCGGTTCTGTGAGGCCGACCGTAGTTGGCGGGTGGGGGTGTAAGGCTGGAGGATGGTCTGGATGTAGGTTGGTGCTGTCCTGTTCACCGCTTGGAAGGCCAGTACCAGGGAGCGAGTTGCAGTAGTCCAGGTTGCAGAGCACAAGTGCCTGGACCAGCAGCTGGGTCGAGTGCTCCGACAGGTATCTCCTAATCTTCCGAATGTTGTTAAGTTGTTAAGTTGATATTATATATATATATACATATGAACATATTAGCAAACAGTTGCCTTCTATGACCAGAAGACACTGCAACACTACCATTCAGTTTAAGTGGTGTTTCTCGCCATCTGAAAAATTTAAATCCAATATTCACTCTCATTTGAACTCTGTTTTTGGTCTCCACCAACTCCTGAGAGAAATAACTGGCTCTTAAGCTGCTAACTTGCTATGTTCACTAGGTAGTTGCTTACTTTGTCGGTGTGCCATTTGGTGCTGGGCAGGCAGCATACAGTGGGTTTATCAGAGCCCTTTTTCTGGAAACTGTCTGATGCTGCTGAAAACGAAGCAGCGAGAATGAACCAAAACAGTAAAGGTCTGAAAAAAAAAAAACTATAACTGGCTGTAAAACACAGTGGAGTCTGTGCTGGCAGACTCTGTGCTCTGTGATACCAAACACATCTTAGCACTCGGACCAGTCAGAGCACAGGGTCAGCCAAAGTGTGACAGCTCGGGGTGCAGCGAGTACTTCACTCAAGGGCACACTGGATGCATGTGCAGCAGGTGATAATGTGCTGGCATCACACTGAGAGGCCAGTGGCCAGCTCACAGCTTGGAAATGAATTCCTGGCAAACGTAAAGCTATGTCAGGTTTTGGAAAGTGACCAAGGGTCGATGCTCTAGGACTCACACCCTCTGTGATCACAGCATGCTGATTTCTTTTCATGAAAATGACAATATTTTTAGTGAAGCAGAGTTTGGGAGAATCACATGTAAAGTTGGCTCATACGTTACTGAAGGTTTTACTTCAGCGAATATTCTTCCATCCTCAAACACAGTCAGAGAGGACTGAACACTGAGTGAGTAAAATGAAAAGGAGAGTGTCAAAAAGCACAAAAGAAGCTGTGGAGAATTATAGAGAAGATTAACATTTACATCACATAGAAAATAGTCTCCTTTGTTCAGAAAAGACAGCAAAAACTAGGCCAGCACAATGAGGAAAAACAAGGATAGATGGAAAATAGATGGAAGAGGAGGAGGGATAATCTGATTCTAAAAGAAATCCTTTCAGTCCACTCTAATGGATGTGAGGTATGATAAATGGTGATTGGGAGTCATTTAAACAGCCAGACAGGCTTTGGTTTTATAAGTGGAGAAAGCAGGGAGGCAGTTGTGTCTGCCTGCTCGGGATTCATCGACTTATGCAGCCTTTGGTGTTCACTGCTGGTCCCTTCCACTGTTGTTACCCATCTGCACTGTCATGCGTGTGATTCAGCCGCACCTGCCAATACCTATGTGATGTAAACTTCACAGTGTGTCTGTGTGTGTGTGTGTGTGTGTGTGTGTGTGTGTGTGCACGCATACATGAGAGAGAGAGAGAGAGAGAGAGTGTCTGAATGTAATCTTCACGGTGTGGTCGGTGTGCACAGTTGGATGATTTAGATTTATTCCCTTAAAAAAAAAAAAAAAAAAGGATTAACTCTCCCTCCTGATGTTTTATTCCAAAAAGCAGAAGCTAAGAACACACGTCCCACCACTACAGAGCGGTCAGGGCCGAGGCAAGTTTACGTGTTAAACAAACAGTATAAAAAATCACTACAGCATGTTAGGATAGTGTATGTAATGGTGCCAATTACATGCAAAGGCTTGTGATAGTTTGTCTGCTGTAGTGCACTTAGGGTAACAGCATGGCATCATGCTGAAAAATCTCAGTGTGCAAGAGTCAGCCCCTGACATCTGATATAAATTATCCACTCCTCTCATGAGCTGCCCTGAGCTCTGGGTGTACAGCAGCGAGGACATTAATATGGGTGTCACAGTAGCTGCTGCTGCTCTGCTGCCTGCACGCTGTTCATTTTAAAGGCAAATGTTAAGTCCAGTGTTTCATCAGGCCATCATCAATACTAACCTGCTTATCAGCCGTCTGACACCACGCAATTATACATGTGCATCAGGGATACATCAGTTATAGATGCATACGCCATTTGGATACAGTCAGATGAGAGGGTACAAACTGCTACCACTGTGCTCCAACATCCAAGCAACACACTCTGCTGTTGTAAGCCTAACAGGAACCATTACTGCAATCATAGCTGAAGTTGTTCATCCTCAGAGGGGAAAATATAAATCAAATTAATTATGTTTGATTGTACTGCCAGCCAGACCACTATACGAAGTAGCTATCTGCATCATTGTGACTTTTTCTTCTCTGCAGACACACAGTAGCAGCAACCCATCTCAGGTCTCCTGCCCCTGAGGTGCAAGCATTATTCACTATGGGGGCAAAACCAGTTTAAAGGGAAAATCTACATAACCAAAGAACCAGCTGTGTGTGACATGTCTAAATTACAACATCACAAACAAACAAAATCTGCTGAATGGGGGCTGCTTAAAGGCTCAGAAAGATGTGTCTTTTGTCTGTGGAAGGAGACGGTTGGTTGTACAGCAAGGCAAGAAAGGGGACCTTCTGTATTTAGATTATTCAGTAGATCTTAACTTGCGGTGTAAGAAATGACAATGCCTAAAAAGGGCTTTGAGTGCATTTCCTTTGATGAATTACAAATACCTTGAGGAATTTAAGTGAGCATATGAGCAAGCCTCAGTGCACCCTATTATAAATATGTCAGTCTCATAGTAATCAATCACTTTTCCTGTCTTGTACTGCAACTTGCTTTGAGCAAGACATTTTATGGAATCATGAATTATGTTACACTTGCACACCTCACAGGTCTTTCAAATGATGCATGTCTCAGTAAAACTTCATCATTAAGCTTATGGGACATAAACAACAGTGCACATTTCTGAAAGTTCTGACAAGCCCCTGTCATCACAGACAGCAAGGCCAATAACAGCTGATGAATTCATTCATCTCTCTCATTCCAACCCAAAATCTACCCTGATATCATCTTCTTCTTCTTCCTCCATTTGATTCTCCATCGCTTCCCTTCCTAACCTCCCTCAGCCTCGTATTTATCTCTCATTCTACCCCCAAGCTTCAGGGGACCGTCACAGCGGGAGAGGAGTCCAATTCAGCTTTACAAGTTGGGATTACAGCCTTATGTGAAAGAGAAGGATCCCTGATAGAGCTCTCTGAAAGGTTGTTAAATGGCTGGTTTGGGGAAGAGGAGGGAGAGAGTAGATGGACACAGGCATAAAGAAAGAGAGAGAGAGAGGGAAGCAATTCAAGGCTGAATGTTAAATTGGATGATAAGAGTCTAATGGAGGGGAACCAGTAGGAAGTGGAGAGCAGAGAGAACAGGGACTGCTGTATCAGAGAAAATGACTGCTGATTCACTCTGGACCACCAGGACATACTGCAGTGTTTTTCAGGTTTTTTGTCTGGGATCCATATTCTTAAACAGAAAAACCTGCTAAAGAATATAGTATATATAAGAAACTTTCAGAAGATCCAGGCAATCATTTCAGGGCAGCGGGGGAGGCCCCAATAGGATCAGGTAGAGGGAATAAAGATTTGTTATGTATTGGTGCTACTTGGCATCTGGCATTTTTTAGTTTGCCACATTATATTTGAGAGAGCAGTATACTCTCTCTAAATAAATACAAACAATGCCGTGGGCTCTACAGCCTCTACACTGCAGTTTATACCTTGTGCCAGTGAGTTAGAGCTGCTGTGGCACAGACTGGGATTGCTTTATGGTCGTTTTCCAGCGATGTGAACTCCTGTGTTACTATTATAAACCGCTCTGCAGTGTTCTGGCGTCTGAGAAACCTTCAGTTTCACGCATCTGTTACTCAAACTGCACTTCCTGAATCGAATTTCATGTCTCACCGTTACCTGAAGCCACACAGCAGCACCAACGCAGCCGCCTGTATTGTTTTAACGCAGGGCTGATTTTGGTCTGAGCGCCCTAAGCTAAAGCCAGAACTTGTGACGAGGCGCCACAAGGCAAAAACGTTGGGAAACCACTGACAGTGAATTGCGTTTGTGGTTCTGCAGTTCTCACCTGCAGTTCCTGCTACAGTTCTCCTCTGTGATCCCGTCTTCGTCTTCGCCCCAGATGTCCACAGCTGAGAAAATCAACACCATCAGTATGGCGAAGCAGCACACCAAGGCAAAGATCATAATGCACTTCTGCTGAGACTGCAAGAGAGAGAGGGAGAACATTGATTTTCAAGGTGTGTTTTCGACTCTTCAACAAAACTGTAAAAACAAGGCCAAAGTGCCCCAACCTCGGCTTTTCATTAGCGGGCTGCTCTGGGTGATTTAATGCACAACTCAGCAGGGGGAATTAAACACAAACATGTAGAGGGACCACGCAGAAGTTTAGGCTTTCATATAAAGAACAAGAGGCAGGAATGATGAAAAAAGAAAAGAGGGAAGAAAGAGAGTAGAGAGCAAAGAGAGAGAGGGAACAACACCATCAATAGAAACAAACTAAAGAAATACACATTTTGGCTTATTTTTAGCCATTAACATTGGATATTTGGATTAAGTCCAAATGATCCCATATGGTTGAGAAGGAAGTAAAGGTCAACATGTTCTATAAGGGCAGTGAGGATGTGAAGGAGACTAATTCACAGCTGTTACTCATCCACCAGCTCGCTGCAGTCCATCTGCTTACAGAGCATGTTGCCCACAAGATGATTAACTGGTTTTCTCTAGTACCACACAATACCATCAGACCTTTTTAGTGTATAATTAAAGGTAAAATATCAGCGAAATAGGCACGCATAGAATAAAATGCAGTTGTTTTTACTGTTATTAAATACACCTGCTATGACATGTAAAAATGTCTAAGAATAGAGACCTGTGTATTGATTACAACTTGATACTGTTGTCATTATTATACTATACTAGTCAGTGGTGTAAATATATAAGCTTTCACATTATTTAGGTCAAAACACATCCTCTTGTTCCTATTTGGACTGAACGTCAACAACACAGTCCAGTAAGTGTATCTATTGCAGTCTTAGGGTGTCGTCACTCATGCTTTCAACATAATGAGATGCTGATGTGCGGTAGATTTGACTCAGTTATCGGGAAACGCCCCAACTATTTGTAAAACAATAACAAATGTATCCTGATCCCTTTGGAACCCGCCAGAAGAGCCAAAACGAATTATCCTTGAACACAGCAGATCATTAGCACAATCAGCTAGACTCCACTCATCCTCGGAGACAAATCTCATATCATACACCGTCGCCCTCCGTGAGCTGACGAACACAAAGCCTTGCTTATTTTAATGTGTTTATTGTAGCTAAGCACATTCATACCCATAAGTTCACGCGTGGGAATTAAATGAATCTACCAGTCAGTCAGCGGAGTGTCCCCAGTAGACCAAGAGACACTGGCAAAGACATTAAGCTTCACACTCTCATCCTCGCACAACCATCTGTCTGAGCTGATGTCTGACATGGGAATTGTGTTTTCCATTTCTTGGCAGCAGCGTTGGGTGAATTATTATACCTATTTTATATTTTTATGTGCAGCCAGAGTCTGCTCAACCAACTCAATCACTCTCAGTCCTCTCTGTATCTCAGCAGCATGAAGGTTAAAGGAATGACCCCCTGACAAAAAGGAAACTAGTTCACAGCCCTAATTGGAAAAATGCAGGTGAAGGGGAAAAAAAAGAAACATTCGTCTCTGCCTCTGAACATCAGCTGTTAAAGAACCCCAGGCCCTCAAGAAAAGCATACTCAGCAAACACTCACAGGGTAAATGGAGATTAAATCCAATCTGTCACTCATCTGCTGGACCATATACCGGACCTATGGAGGAAGGTCTACCTGCAGGAGCCTCAAGCACTGCATGCATCTATTTCCAGTGTTTGATTACCAGCTGCATTCACATGTAGTGGTTGTGCATTGTGGCAGATATATAAAGAGATCAGACTCACACTGGACCACAGCTAGGCATCAAATACACCTTCAATCACAGGAGGCAATCTGCCTCACAGTAAAAAGAAGAAAAAAACACAGCCTATATTGTCAAGTGGGTGAACTGGAACATTAACAGTGAATTTCTGGGGTAGCTGATGCCTCGCTGCAAACTGAGCACTCTGTCAGTCATGACTCACGAAGGACTTATATTGGATTCTGTCCGTTTCTGGACTGATTTCCTGTTTTCTTGTGAAATCGTGTGTCTTGTTTTCTTGTGTGCGGTTTGCTTTTGCCTTTGTTCTGTTCCCGCCTGTTTGATTAGGATCACCTGTCTCTAGGTACTCACCTGTTTCTGTTTCCCTCATTGACTGCTCCCTATATATACCGCTTCCCTTCCTTTGTTGGTTCACACAGTCCAGATTTGCCTTGTATGTTCTCTGTGTTTTCTTGGTCATGCCTGGATTTACTTGTTTGTCTGTCTTCCTGCCTGGCTGCCTACACACACCTTCATGTAAGCCATGTTGTTTAATAAACCTTTGAAGCAGCTCCAAGTCTGTCTCTGCTGTCTGCGCTTGGATCCAAACCCCCGCTGCTTCCGTAACAATTCCTCTAAACATATGAATCCCACTCTACTTTTTTCTAAGCTAACATACATATTTTTGTGTTTTATGTGCTTTCAAGAGGCATTGTACCTGTTTACAGTTGCAGTTAATTTCAGTGGTATATGCTAGAAAATTCCAATCGTCTACCAAAAGTAAAGAGTCATAAATAACATGATTTAGTGAGATTGCTCGCCGACGGTTTTAAAACGCTCCCCGGAGTCCATCTAAAAAGGACTGTGCAAGCTGGATGGCTTGGTGCCAGACTCGCATACACACTCACACAAACAAATAGTCACTGTTACTGTCTCCCTGTGCTTATCTTTCACTTCAACACACGCAGGCAAAGGTGAAGGCCGGAGCAGAGAGGGTGGATGTTTATATCCTCGGATCAGAGCAGTACTTTTAAACAAAGGCTTCTCTCTGCCAAACCTCGAAGCTGCTTTACGTCTGACCTTTGCTCTCCGTTGCAGAATTGTTACCATCTGCACATCTAGATGGAAAACGTTCTGCTTTATAGAGTCTGAAAACCGTATGGGGTTTGTCTAAATTAGGCTCTATTTTTCTTATGTCCCGGTTTGTTTCATGCTGCTATGTCATCATAGCGTGCTGAAGTAAAGCAGAAGGACACTAGAAATGTTGCAGTGAGCTGACGGTTCGTGAACACGATGTAGAAGTCATATGGCCTCTGCAGCACTGGAAGCACATTTAAGGAAATTGTAAGTGTGCCCACAGAGAAGCAGAATGAGTTTCTGCACAGTACAGCCGGAGAAGTGTCAGGGGCCCAATTATCCTCTTATGAGTGTTTCCTCTTTGTCAAGCCATGGTGAGAACAAGGAGCTGTGCTGCTCAGAGGGAAAGAAGTCTATACCACACCAACATTACAACACAAGTCTGGGAGAACTATGAACAACATATCCTGGTCCAGTTTGCCTTATGATTGCTTGGAGCGCTGCAGATGTGAGGATGCTAGGAGGACGGGTAGAGCCTGAAATCAACACAAGCCTGGTGGCAGGGTGAGTTTTGGTGGCAGTCGAACAGACAGTCTTGTTTTAACTGCAGGCAGTTTACATACGTGCACACAGATGTTTGTGGAGAAGAAATATACCAGCCAATACTGGTGCCTGTTCATCTACAAACCAACACTGAGCTAGTGCTTTTTCATCACATTGTCAGATTGGATAATCAAATTCTGAAGCTGGTGGAAGACCTTATTTTTTGTGTGACTTAGGCGTTACATATAAAACACATAGTCATGACTATTGTGGGGTGTAAGAGCAGGTGCCAAGAGGCTCAATATAGAGGTAATGTGGGCTGAACCTCCTGCAGTTCAGTATCAATAATGTCCTTTTCAGACATGCACCTTTTTACATAAATGTGATGGCAATTTTTATTGTCAACACAGGACTAACACAGGACCCCGGCTGGCAAGATTAAACCAACCTACACTGATCAGATCATCTAACTGACTGTGGCTTGACACCACTTATTTCATGCACAAAGGGGTTTTTAACAAGCCACAGGGGTCACCCATCTCCACCACTGTAGCTGACTTGTACAAGCGAGATAATACAGGGCTGTGGAAAGATATGGAGCTGAAGGACTGTTCACCTCCGCCCACACCTCCCTCACCTGCGTTGTTGGATCAGGACAAGTGTTAAATGAATAAATCAGACCTCAAACACATTACCACATTCAGCTGAAATCCAAACACACACCTCCTACTGTGATATGACAGGTCAAGATGAGTCATTAAAAAATTTTTTTTACGTTTTATAGCAAGAAAAGAAGGAGTTTTATATAAAAATACTCAAATTTAGGGTTTAAGGATAGGGTGTCGTATGTTGTACAACCTGTAAAACCCTTTGAGACAAATGTGTAAATTTGGGCTATATAAATGAAATTGCTTTCATCACACGAATATGTATTTTGGATCATGTGTGCTTGTTTGCCCCAAACAGCAAATGTACCAACTCTGTGTTAGCTGTAAGCTAGTTAGCAATGGAGACATGTGTGTGACTGCACACAGAATTTTTACTGAACTCCCTGAAGCAGATGCCAGGCTTGTTTTTAACTTTTTTTTATTTATTTTTATTTTCAACTCAAATTTATGTCTACTTGTGGTTTCCATGGTAACCAAGGAAGACTCCAATCCAAAATCTCTCTCGCTTAACATGAAGAACCGAGGAGCACTTACTGCACTGACTGACGTCATAAAAATGTTTCACAACAAATAATGGAAAAAAGAAAAATGAAGTTGTTTATTAAGCCCTGTAAGGTCATGACTGTTGTGTTGCATGTACACATAGAAGATCACTAGTGTCTGTACTATTTGCACACTTGAGATGCCAAATCATCTTGGTACTGTAACCTCTTTATCCCTCTATCTTTGCGGCATCCATCTGCGATTTTAATCCCATTTGTGATGAGCAAAGTGTCCTAAGTGAAAAAACACATGTTCTGTTTCTGGCTCATCCTGCAAGCTATCGCAGATGGTTCACACAGCTGTTGGAAAGCTGACAGCCACTCATCACGCTAAAAGTGACACTATGCACACTATACATCTATAAGTGTATTAGTCGCACTCACAAACACATGATGTGGAAACACTTTAGTGTCTTCACGCTGTGACAGAGAAGGACACATAAGAAAATTATTTTGATTGTTTCAGATACTTAAACTTAAATATAGGCACTGTTATTTAATAATTAATACTCATCTGTCAGATTAAATTCAATCACCAAATTACCATTGAAGAGGTCTTACTGACAACTAGCATCTCACTGTATTGGGCTGAGCATGTACCTGAGTCTGAAGTGAATATACAGAAAAAATGTTTAAAGAAAATCCGTCCTGAACCATTGATTGGACAGTGAGCCAAACATCAATGATGTGATGTGACTGTAAGATATTTCTAGCACAACTACACTCGTCTTTTGATGGAGAAAGTCCGTCCAAAACGTCAGCAGTAGATGTGAAACTTTGGTGTCAGTTAATCAGTCTAAGAGAAGAATGGCTTCTTTATAGGCTCTCCTTTTTGCACAGAAATGTATCTTACAATAAGCAGCGACACTAAGCCCTCGACCAACAGTATACAAAAACAGAACTCATTGCAGAAAAGCTACAACGACATCTTGCATATATATATATATATATATATATATATATATATATATATATATATATATACATAATGTGCACCATGTACTGCAGTATCTTCAATAAACAAAGAAATGGCAAGCCCAATGAAAAGGTAAATGATCAACACAACAATCGTTAACCCATATCATTTTTTAGATGAGGCAAGCTGGGTTTGTACTTGAAACATAGAGAATAGGTGTTGATTGATAGTTCGGATTTCACCTGTTGATTGCACTTCTGCAACACTAGACAGATGGATCGTACATGATCAGGCCATATTAGATTGTTTTATTTACTTTGTAGCATACAGTTTAGTGAGCATGTACTTATAGGACTGGAAATTCACCCAGGTAACTTGTATTTAACCTTGTCTCATGACTCAACAGGAGACTATTTCTGTGCATCTGGCATATTTACATTTCATTCATAGACAGGGAATCACGGTGAGCAGTAGGTTTTCAGTGGAGACGGCTTTACAACGTGTGTTGTTCTGAAGAAGAAGGGGATCATTGTTGAGTCCTTTGTCTACCTTTTTCACGTTTTCTTCACTTCCAATAATCTCCACCAGCATTAGAAACTGTTGGAGAAAACACAAGCAGCCCATGCTGACCAATCACACGTCTTGCTGTCTCTGTGGCTGCCGTAGCTCCAATGTGTGACTTTCCTGATGAGGTGCCCGTCAACTATGGAGTAGCCTACATGTACGGTCACATTACACTTTATCCGAGTGAACATTTGCCTCCATTTACCTCAGTTTGCAGAAAGGATGAATTCAAGCATGTGTTTCCTGTTTTGGTGGGAGATGTCCAGACGACACTGATGCAGTGTTTTGAAATGGAGAAATGTGTTCATCTACAGATTAAGACGGTAGACTTTACACTTTCAGGTGATGTATGAAGTTCACGCTGCTGCTGATCTTGACCAGCTACACTCTTTCTCTCTCGCTGCGCACTTTTATGGCTGTTCATTTGAAGGTGCCTATTCTATTCAACATCTTCACAGCGGGGACCTGGAGATGCAGTAGCAGAGGAAATGGATGATGAAACACATACACACACTCGCTCACTCAGAGCTGCCTAACATAAATACGGAAAATTTGAAGCTTCTGCTGGTATTTTTTTACCATCAAAAACTAATAGTAATTTCTTTAATTGAAATGCTGGTCTGGTATTGTCATATGATTTGGTATTACACTGCTGGCTCATGTGAGGTGTGCATAGAGAATTAGTTCATTTGTTTTCATAACGGTTTCCATGTTGGACATTTTAAAGGTCGACATGTCCTGAGAAGAGTTGGGACTGACTGACAGTAGCTTCCAATAACATCTTATCTTCAAAATTCCTCGCCAGTAAAAGCAAGCTGTACAACATAAAAAGTTGAGCTCACATGTCTGAGTTCAAGGTCACTGCTGACTGGTTGAAATAATTCAGTTTGTCCTCCAATAACGTGGCACATCCTGGGCTTGAGTCTGGGATCTTTATTAAATGCCGTTCTCCACTCTATCATTTCTCCGTCTCACAGAATGTTAAATGTGTTAGTTGCACTGTTATTCTAAAATGGCTGTTATGAGGTTCTAGCATTTACATCCATACACAGATAATGAGTAGCTCTGTGTTTGTGTGTCTGCGTGCTGTTTGTGCGCCGTAGCCTTTGAATGCCGGAGGTGCAGAATGACAGTAAGAGAGCATATCCGACGGTGTGCTGTCATGCTCTTCAAGTAAGTGCTGAGGAGGCACGTTTCTTTGTGTGTGTGTACACTGTATACTTGTGTGTGTGTGTGTGTGTCTAAATGCTTGGAGCAAAATGCTGGGAAGGCAGTTCATTTCCAATAAACTGTCTGGTTGTTGTCTCTCTCTCTTGTGTAAATTGAGCCAGATTATATAAATTATGCTTGTGATTGTACTGCGTTTACTGGCCAAGTTCGAGTCCGTGTCTGTGCCCCGTCTCTTCTTTCTGTTTTGTATTTCTTTTATCTCTTTTCAGTCCTAGTATTACAAATAAAAAAAGAATACACACTCAGCAAAAACAGGAATATTTTCCTGTATAGTCGTCTTTTAGTGGACAACTTCAGTGGAGGACTGGATTTATGCATGTCCTGCTTAAAACAAAAATGCAATTATTTGGGAAATGGCTTATTTGCTTCCTGGTAGAGGGTTAGATGAGAAGATGGATACCACTCTCGAACCTGTACGGTAAATATGAAGCTACAGTAAGCAGCTGGTTAGCTTAGCATAAAAACTGGAAAAATGGGAAAAGCTTGCTAGTTAACAAGTCATATTTTTGTTTAATCTGCACAAAGACCGAAGAATAAAAATGCAATTTTTACAGGGGGTATGGGCCCGACTATTTCTTGGTATTTCCCAAAAATGTCAAACTGTTATCTACTAACTTTCATGACACATCACTACACAAATTCTGTAACAACCACCAATGTAGAACGTTGAAGTCAAGGTGGAAGTGCATTCAGATGGTGTTCCTCTAATGCAGTCTCCAAAAAGCTGCTAATCCTACGTAAGTACTGTAAGTATGCAAACCCCATTTGCACTCAAAGTGTAAAATCAACACATTAGCTCAACCACTTTGCCCCGCGGGAAACTCATCAGAGCTGAAATGAAGGATGTTAAAAGATATTGCCGCTTTGGTTAGTAATCATTCAGAATATAAACCTAAATGTTTAGTTTACATAGAAGATGTAGGGGTTCAAAATGAAAGACGAGCACCAGAAAGAGAAAAACATGTTGGTGTCTGCTTTTAAAAAGGCTGAGAATGCACACAGGTGATGGACGTAGAAGGCAATGCAGACTGACAGGGCAGTGGCAGCTGGAATGGACTGAAATGACGTTTGTGCACAATAGAAAATGAATTTCTGTGTGTAGTCTTTTTACATGTTTAGCATATGAGCGTTATGAGTTATGGTCACACTGTAATACTGCTTTTGGAAAGCTTGTGTGGAACAGGTTATAAGTCAAGTGTGATAAAGAAAGTGTGAGTTGTGTGACTTGCAAACACTAAATACATTTTATGGGTCACAGATAATATTGGGAATTTGAGTTTACATGCAAGGCTGGGATATGTGTATTTGCTGGAAATATTATCAATTAGCATCAGGGCTTTGCGGGAAAACAATTGTGTGTTCAAACAGAACGCAAGGCGAATTTTAAAGACTGCACGACTGCATGTAATGTCAATTTAAAGATGCGATTAATTGTGAATTTGTTTCAGGTGGCACAAATCTTAGCAAAATAATCCCGCTTATCTGTGGGCTTTATGAATCTCCGTGCAGAGAGGTGAGAAAAAGTGAGAGACTGGAGGGAAATAACAGAAAGAACTGTGGTTTCTGGTGAGTTCTGAGATTAATCAACCCTAGCAGTTTCATTAGTGTCATGTTAAAGCTTTTTACTGTGACCTGTGAACAGCGTTGCATGTTGCATTATGCATTATGCATTAACAGCTCTTGTAATGTATTGCACTCTTTCGGACCTAGCATTTCGTTCTCCCTTTATGTTTTCCTGCAGTACAACATTTTAGGCAAAACTGCACTTTGTCATATATATCATGGGCAGTTTCAAAGACATTTCACCATCCATTATTGCTTCACAATATTGCCTACAGGGAGCAAGATGGTCATCTGCTGTCACCTGATGCCAAACACAGTCTATCTTTGATTTGTTGCTTGCAGAATTGATTTGATTTATTTGGTGATCTGATACCTTATCAAAGCCCTTTCTTTACCAACATTAGTCAGTGTCACTACAGGCAGTGCTTTATTGCACTTTTACCTTTTTCACTCTGAAAACCTAATAAATCATGGGGAGAAAGACAGAGGAACAAAATAATCTGGTTCTCTTGATCTAAGAAATGGCAGTGTGCTGTCACAGCTCGTCACCTTTGAGTTGCCGCCCGCTCCTGCCTTATGGAAAGCGACATTGAGTGCTCCTCTCCAGAGAGACAGTGTGCTCTTAGTTCATCTCCGACTGACTGTCTGTTCGGGTCTCCTGAGTGAACCCAGGGCTCCATGTGCCCTGCCAGCCGGATGAGCAGTCAAACAGATCTGCGCTTACTCAAGCACAATTGCAGCAGCTTTATAAGGATGTGACTTCATAATAATAGGGCTCGCCTTCACAGAGAAAGAGTGCTGTGTTTATGAATATTGTCTGTAGTCCAGGTCATGGGATTTCAAGTAAGATAAACACAACTGGCCATGTTGTGCAAAGTTTAACAGAATTTTGGATTAAGAACAACTAGTGATAAAGCCTCTTGGATGAAACAAATCCAGTTGACTTTGAATTACAAAGCGCAGTGGCTGGTTGGCTAAGGGCCCTTTTTCCATCTCTGTTTAATGTGATAAAGTAGTGATCATCTCAGCCTGACGCCACTGGTCGAATAAAATAAAGAAATGGATGACCAGATTCTTGGCGCTTGGTCTGCAATGGCTGGAAGCCCAGGCTACATGTCTTTGAAGATTTTCCACTGTCAGTCTGTTTGACAGCTCTTTCAAGTCTTGTGTATTTGTGGATCTGCTCACTTTTGTGTTGATGACTGTGGAACAGGAACTGTTACTAGACACCCCTGTAGCCATAATTAATATAACAAACAAGATAGAAGTCATAAATAAATGACTTGCTTGTATATATAACAGTGTCCCCAGTGTAATTCTATGAAATCTCATGTTGACAAGAAAAGCGACAGCTACTCTACTGCCATACTAACTCTGAGCTAACAAAACAAACAGAGCACATTTAATGTCACGTGTTAGAATAATTTCTCTCAGCAGCTAGCCTGTTAATAAAACTGAACTGCCGGTTTGTTTTAAATCATTTATTCAACGTGACATGCTTAGTTGCTTTCTTGCCAGGAGTTAGACGAGAAGATCGTACCACTCTCAGGTCTGTAGCCTATGTTAAGTATTAAGCTGGAGCCAGAAGACCTTTAGTTTAGCTGAAAGGAAGCAGCTAAGCTAAGAGGGAAACAGCAAGCCTGGCTCTGTCCACCTCACGGTGACGAGACGCCAGGAAGTTACTGCTCACAACTTGTTTTTGTATGGATTAAACAAGCAAGTAATTAGTGAGATTTAGAGTTGTTGGCTAGCTGTTGTCCCCCTAGCTAGCGCTGGCTGGCTGTTGCTTCATATTAAGCAAACTCTTACAGACATAAGGCTGATGACTTGTCACCTTACTCTCAGCAAGAAAGTGAATATAGCCTATGTGTATTTCCCTAAACTTCAAACAATTCCTTTAAGAAAACATGGAAACTATAGTTTCAGGTAACTAGGTAGCTAGCTACGTAGAAAGATGACATTTCCTTATTCTAATGCTGCCTACACGACTCATCAGTGGTCTATTGTAGGTGTTCAACTGACCTGACATCCGGGAATTTTGAAGGCCATAACATAGTCATTGACATAATTCACATAATTTTCAAACTCATCAAACCATCAGTGAGCTCTCATGCTCTGTATGAAAGAATCTGCATTTGGTATGTTCTTCCACTTATTTATTACAGTTTTTTCCTGTGATATGTCACACGTCCCTTCATTATTCATGTATTATTTCTCTGCTTCTCTTTATGTTAATTACAGACTGTGTCATGGTGTTTTAAAGCTTTTTGATCTTGCAAGCTCAGATGTGATTAAAAAACCTTGCGATGGACCCGAGGGTCCAGATGGCCTTCAGCTTACAAGGCATAAAAATGGATGATGGGATTTAGCTTTTCTTATATATATATATTAGTTTCTATGCATGCTTTGATGGTCAAAGGTTGATGGTGTGGGATATTTTATTCACTTGATATTAATATGTTATTGAAGCGTAATAATATGTTAATATGTTATTGGATCATTACAGGTCAGACCAGAGAGATAAAGTATGTATAAAGCAATCATATTGGTAATGGTTAGGTTGTCAGGTAATGTCACGTCCAGTCATTATCATATCCTAATCATTTGTTGTAGTTGTATGCACAATCATTAAAGTCTTAACAGTACAGCTGGCATTGAGAAACAATAGTGTATCAGATAGAAATATATGCTGAGGACAGCGGGACGGAGTCCGAGTGATAACAAACAGACTTTCAGTTGATGCTGACTGAATTATCTACTGACCAAAGACAAAGGAGAAATATGCTAGAATAAGGCCTTCAGTGGACACAATTATTTATTGGTCAAGGAGAAACATGAAAGAAACAATCGTGTCTAGCCTAAAACAGGTGGAAAACATCATAGAAATGAGGCCACGGTCGGGAGGATGAAGATGGCTATAAAAATGAAGATGTGTGCGCTTGACTTAGTTACTCCACGGACCGACCCGGGTTTGCTGATTTGTCAGTAAATTCATATTTGAACTCTTTGGAGTCAGTTGAATTATTTTTTTGAAGAGTCATTCTGAATTCACACAGCATCATTGGAGAGAATCAATAGAGCAGGAAAGTCATCCATCTTTAAGACAGGTACACACACAGGAACAAGGGTGTGATCTGGAATACTGAAGGGTAAGAGCCAGCATGTAAGACATTTGAAACAGCTAAACCAACAGGGCCACAAGAGTATTTCAGAGTTCCTCTTCTGAGTAACGGGACAAACGATTTTGAAATGTGTCAGATACTGTGTTTAAAGGCAGGCAGTGTAATAATGTAAGTGACACGACTCTATGAGTTGAAACAGGTTTGTAATGAGGAAGTAATCACATTTCTACTAAGTCTTTGTTTCTTCTGTTCTCTCTGCAAATGTTCATGTTTCTAAAGTGTCCTATAACGACGCTGATGATCCCATTAAAGCTCTCAGATCATATTCACCACAGATACACTCTCTGTGTACTGTGTATCAGGGGAAACTGTGGTGCGTTCATGTGATTCTTTGAAGGTTGAAGAGAGAGAAGAGAAAATGTTTGTCCACAGGCACTACGAACAAATAATCTCTGTACATTACATTTGTTATAGCAATACCTAATACTTAAACATGCATTAGCTGATTTTATGGCCACTTACGGGCAACAACAAGCTGTAAACGCATCGTTGACATGTTATCACCTAATCAAATCGATACTGTGAATGTGAAAGCAACATTGAGCAACATGTGTTCTGACATCCAATATTGCCTTCCTTTTAGCCCTGTCTCCATTATCTGGCTCTTTAGCCGCTAAATCCTCCACTATGTCCACCAGGTGGTGGTGAGCCGGTGGTGTACAGTGGGGTTTTAGAGCCTTTTTCGCTGATAACAGCTGCCTGCTGCGCGTAAAACAACACTATGAGAGCAATGACCAAAGTTGCAGGATGAACAGCTAAACAATGAGCTAAACACCTCGCAACAGCTGCCTGCTGGGAAATGTATAGAGTCAGATGATAATGAACTCCTTTCACATTATACGTAGCCACATCCATTGCTAATATATTAATATTGATTAGAGCAGCTATACGGTAATAAGTGAGTGAGCCTGCAATTGGTCAAATGTGCCATGTTATTAAAAGCAGTTGGGGAAGAATTTCTAATCAGATGCCGCTAATGGAGCACAGTTAACAACGTGCCGTAACTCTCAAAGTCTTTCAGGTGTCCACAAAAAGGAATTATGCTCCCACAGCTACATAGACACACACACACACACACACACACACTCTTGTTTCTTGGTGTTGACACTGTCATATTTCATGCTGTATACATTTGTCTTGTGTCCCTTAATTTAATTTTGGTGACAAAGGACTTTATAAATAAATGGACTTTTGGTACGAACCTGTTTTGTCCCTACGTGGCTTATAAAAAAAGTTTCTCTAAATTGAATAGCTTCTGTTTCAATTAAAGACTTTTCCCCTATAGAAGGCGAAGGCAAGGCCATCCATCATTTCTCAAGGCAGTCTGGGGACGTGCGAGTTGGAGCTTGACAGTCCCAGCAGCTCCAACCTCTCCCAGATGTACTCTGACAGTCGTGCCCCCTCACACCTACACTCATCAGTTCCTTCCAGCTGAGAACTGTGCTCCTGTCTGTCAGTGTGTTCATTCCATCTCTCTATCCACCCCCTTCATCTCTGGATCTGTCTCCTGAGTCCCGCTTGGGGCTTGTTTGCTCTGAAGGTTAGCACACTGGACTGTTCAGAGGCCTGCTGCAATTATCCATCATCCAGTTTAATCTACAGTGTAATGTTTTCACAAGGGATGCTGGGATACAGAAGCGGTGTGTAACTCTCCGTTGCAATGAAAACCGTAATTTATGGTTTGCACACAGGTTGCTGCAATTGACTGACAGTCAGTTTAGACCAGAGAGTAATTTAGTCTGAAGGGCTGACAACAGGGACTGTGACTGATGTGACCTTTCTCTCTATTGAACACTAGAACTGATTGGTTTTTGTGATCTAGTGAGAATTCATCTATTGCGTCTGGTTGGATGTGGCACTTGTGTGTCCCAGCCAATTAGGACTGATTAATGGTTGCACAATGCTTGTGATGAGGGATTTAGAAACTCAGTGATGGCCTTCTTACAGCTCAAACGTACCAAAAATTGACCCTGACAATCACAAATTCTAATACAGATGAGTTCTCACATGGGTGTTGTTTTCTTTTAAGCATTTCTAATACAATTACTTCCAATTTCGGCAGTGCAGAGAAGAGTTTAAGAACATTTCCTGCATTTTACTAACATTCATAGGCCCACGACAGACACTTATGCATCATCTTTTGAAGGCCAGTCATTTGAGGCAATGTCCCTCCCTCACCATCGCTTTTGGTCGACCTTTCCAATAACTGACTTAACAGAGAAAGGTCAGTGTCCACCTCTGAGGATTAATGCCAATGCTGGCCTTCAAGCTGACCTGCAAAGGATCTTACACACTCCTAAAATGCTGCAAATGTTTGTGTGTGTGAGACAGGAAGAGAGACAGAGGTCGTAGAGAAAGAGAGGGAAAAGTCATGATAGAGCTCATGAGAAAAGGATGAAAGCATGACAAGATGATGAATGAATGAACACATTGTGTGCTGCGCTCTAAGCATCACTGTGCTTTAATACCACTTCACACAGATGCTAGCATGGCAGTAGACTCATAGTTTCCAGTATATTGTTTATCTGGTCTGACTGCCGGCCCACAGCCAGCTGTAAAACAGTTTATTTGACCTCTGAACTTTAAAAACATCCTCTTACAGTACCAGTTGAGTCTCGGTTTCTGCATTAGGTCCACACTCCTGCTGCAGGCAACCAAAAGGCCGGCAAAGCAGCGCTGTGTATCGCCCTCAGGCCGCCTTCATTGTTGATCTTGACCGTTTTTACAGCGGTCACAACAGTATCTCAGCCACTACCATGCACTCCATCTACTTTCTCCTCACCCCAGCCCACCCCCCATCCCACAAAGCATCTGTTCCCAGCCGGGCTCTGAAAATCAATAAGTCAATTATATTACCATTAAAATTACATGAGATTCCTGCTGACCACGATGAGACCTGAACCCACCGTTAACACACCCAATCAACCCGCTGTCGCTCGATTCGCTCAGCCCTTTCCGAGCCTTCCTCTTGCTCCAGTCTTTAAACGACGGCTGCGTCAGACACACACAACAGCACTGCATGCATTGTCTAAGCCAAAGAATGTCTTTGTCAGCTGAGATACTGTAAGTTATACAGATATATGCACAGAACTGAGTGGTTTGTAAGACTTAAAGACTTATTGTTTTGTTGGTTCAACTATAGGAATGAGGAAAATATGTCAGGAGTTTATCACTTACGTTTATTTTGTTCCTTTTAGGGTCTGTACTGTTCAGAGAAGAGTTCAAGTATATCCGAACAACATCCTCTCTATTTGATCTGTTTTCCTGTATGTTAACGAGATGCAAAGATAGATGATTATTTTAATTTTTCTACCTGACTTCCTAACATAAGGCTGTATGCTTAATACCAATAATTGTTATCTGTTTTATCAATTCTTGGAGTTGTTTGTGATTTGACCCCTTTTTCATTTGCTGTTGCAGCCCGTGACTTGATTATGTTTGGAGTTTACAAAAATCTACGACCGAAATGTTGCTTTCGCAAAGAACGTTTGGCTGACAGTGAGCAGGAGTCAACTACTCGACTCTTTTGCATGGCTTAGTTTTTCTGTGCACCTGCTCACCGGGCGTGCATTAGCCAATATTCACTCCTGCCTGAATGTTAATAAGAAGATTGCGTACAGGCCAAATCTCCACTCAACCTCCTACATGAGGTTTGTGCAAAATCCATTGATTGTATTGTGTTATAGCTGCACCATTAGTTTTCT
The DNA here is from genome assembly GCA_036023655.1 of Nannoperca australis. NCBI lineage: Eukaryota > Metazoa > Chordata > Actinopteri > Centrarchiformes > Percichthyidae > Nannoperca > Nannoperca australis. Next base: position 749 of record JAVQJD010059929.1, on the reverse strand, counting down.
GCAGAGTCGATTGTGCTCACCCTATTGCTTATATGCTTCCCCACACACACATACACACATTCTTTCCTCATGAGACAGCCCTTGTAAATTTTTCATATGTTTAATCTGGTTTTATCCACGCTTTTGCCATTTCAAGTATTTGATCTACTTTAAAAAATATTTGATAATCCCTGTGTTTGATGATTCTACTCACACAAGCTTTTATTCTGTTATCGTTTCCTTGGAGAGCACTTTGTATCTTCTATACAAATTAGGTTTATTATGATTATTATTATTCTTACGATTCTGCAGAGTCGACTCTGCCCACCCTTTTCAACCCCACCACACACACATACACACAAAAACACAAACATAAATTCCTACAAACACTCAAACCTCTGAGCACACATTTAAACCCTCCTCATTTACAATGTCTATACTTTCTAAACAGAACTGATACTCCCACAAACGACCAATAATAAAACCATGAAATCACTCTTACAGTATGCTCCTGCTGGTGTAGCGATACATGAGATATGTGGTTTCTGTCGACGACAGTACTTTAGCTCTTAGTTCTCATCTTTCTAAAAAGTAGATGTTTTTGCAGACCCCTGCATTTTTCTCTACGCTTACGACCATCCGATGGTGTTTCCTGCCACTGCTCTCCTATGCTGCTCTGCCACATCCACAATAGCGACTGTATCCTCTTGCCATCAGTCACGTCACTAACAAACTACACTCCACTTGTTGTGTGTGACTCCGTGTGTTTG
>JAVQJD010059928.1:0-136312 GCA_036023655.1 Nannoperca australis | reverse complement strand
CACACACACACACACACACACACACACACACACACACACACACACACACACACACACACACACACACACACACACACACACACACACACACACACACACACACACACACACGCAATGTTTGATTAAAGCTGCTTATCAACAGATACACAGCCTCTTGCATTTAGGGTATTTTATTGATATCACTGGTTTCTAAAAAGTACTAGTACAGTAAACATATAAATACAGTAAATAATGAACAACTCACCATTTCTCTGGAAATCCCAAAACATGCACTGTACCTTGTCTTCCGGCTGTAAAATAAATAAATACATAAATAAATCAAACAAGTCAAATACAAAGCCCTTCTTCTTATTGATGAACTGAAAGCATTCATTTCTCACCTGTTTGGGAGTTTCATGGCTGAGAGTCACCACCACTCGATCCTTTAGGTTGCTGACATGGCTGTTATTGATGCTGGCAGATACTATATAGGAGTTCAATGTCCAGTTGCTCTGTGTTGCATTGTTTGTGTATGGGTCCTGTTAAAAATAAAATGTTTGTCACATTAATTAACAGGACTATAAATCCTATTAAGTAAGTAGATACTAATAACAACATTTAATTAAAGTGATTGATCAATAAAAATTGCTACAGTGAGAGAGAGCAGTTTGTCATTTTTAAACTATTTAATCTCTAAATGTTGGGAAAGGGAAAGGAAAAATACACTTTTTCCTTTCCCTAATACACTGGCATTTTTTTGCCAAGATGATTAATACAGCCGGTTAGCTTAGCTTAGCTTTGCTTAGCTTAGCACAAAGACTGGAAACAGGGGGAAATAGCTAGCCTTGTTCAGTCCAAAATCTTCTAAAACTCACAGATTAACACTTTTTTTATCTTGTTAGTTTAATCCTTACAAAACCCCAAATGTAAAAACTGTGATTGGTTGCCTGGCAACCTCAAGACTCCAGGACGTCACTGCAGGCTACATTGAACTATTCATTTAAAATGTCGACTGTAAGTATTATACGGTCTGCATGAGATTCTTTTTCCTTCAACCTATCTGAAAATAAAATCAGAAGAAGAGCAAATAATGTGAACAATAAAAACAAAGAAAATTGACAAATAGTATCAAGAGATGGTTTAAATGAAAATACCTGAAAAAGGTCATGTGTTCCATAGAAATGAAACTGGACACGAGTTGTATTTCTTTCTCCAGGAGGGAAAAAGTTTTGGAGATCAGAGGGCAAAGAGATAGTTGCATCTGTGCCAGGGAGTGGTTCACTCAAAAAGCTCTGGTTGAGAAAAATCTGAACAAAAAAAAAGTAATTATTACACTTAATCACAGTGCTACGGGATACTTGGAAAACAACTCTATGCATCATGCATTTCTCATCACCTGTCATCTAAAAACTGTGATTCAGGCTACCATTTCTTGTCATTTGCTTTCTCGTTAAAGCTTAATGTGCCATGACTGCTTGAGGCCACGGTGTCTGTTTATTAACAATGTTTCCTGTATTACCCGGTCACTCAAGGACATTAGGGCAAAATAAATTGGCTGGGGTCTGAGCCATTATTCTCCTTTTACTAGGGCCTCGACTCTCTTAATATGTAAATGTGTGTAGAAATTCAGTATAGTAAGGCACAATCAAGTAATTAATATCATTTTTTTCAGCACAACATGGGCTTTTTTATTATGTGTGTCATAGTGATATCACATGATATTATAAAAAGTTAGAACACCAAAAAGTCACAAGAAAAATTTAAACAGAATTTGAAGATTTCGACAATGTATTAATTTTCCCCAACAAACAACTATGTGCAAAAAGGTAGTATCTTCACATTTCTAGCCCAAGGCCTCAGGTGAAAAACAAAAAAGACTCTAACCTACACACACACAGAAATATTTAAATTATTATCACAACAGTCGATATTCATTTCGTCGTTTTTCGCATACCATATATAAAAAATTTGATTTTTGGCGACCACTTCATTTCAACCAAGCGGATCTTTCTGTTTCTCAATGTCAGTTCAGCAATAAAACGTTTGCAAACAGAATAAAACAACAAAAATAATAAAAACACACATTCTTCTATATTTGTGGCATGCTATATGCATTGCTCACGGATGTAGGAACGTGTCTTTATGTAGCTCAATACAACTATCTTGACACATTATTTACTCTCTGAAAGTCGCTTCTGTGTTGCAATTTATTTCTAAATCCCGATTTTGTGTAACACAGCTTGTGATTAAAGAGAAGAGTGTCAACATGTCTGCCAGCAATGCCATTCACCAAAACAGTAAAAAGTTGTTTGTATAGTTGGCATTTGATAAATAATTTCATAAAACATTGAATTATTATAGGTGGCAGAACAGTTTTTAAAGTACGACGCCACATACAACCGTTACATTGATACTTTGCGGACTGATGAAAGACACTAGAAGGATGAGCATTCGGATGGGGCCAGTTTTGGAATTGAGGAAAAAAACTGAATTACGGCATGTCTTTTGCTTGTGGATATCTCACATTTGCAGTTCACAAAAACAGCTCATAAGTAAACTTTGCTGTCCCATTTATTGCATATTATAGTGCTTGTAGCGTCTCACCTTTGGGTTCAGGATTGAAGAAATGGAGGTCACACTAAATGTGAGCCCACTGAATTCCTCTGGATCTACGTTGATCAAGGACAGGGCCAGCGAGGGTGCTGTTAGACTGATAGACTCATCTTGGAAGTCCATATTGTTCCCCATTTTATCTGTCAGACTAAGGACACTTTTTCCAGAAACAAAAAACAGATAGTTTGAATAGAAAATAAGATTAGAAAAGACATGATTTAGAAGGAATATACATGTCTGTGTTGAAAATGTATGTTCATATTTACTGAGATTAACCAGACACACACTTCCCTCTCCACTTACATGTTAGCCACTGGAGTGATGTCAGTTTTGGAAAGCAGGATATCGGCAACAATATTTACAATGTTGGCACCAACAGCAGGTTGGATGATGCTGATATCAACCACTTCATTGAGCTTGTCCACCACTGTATCCAGCTCGGAGGAAGAGAGCTCTGCGCTGTTACCTAACTGAACATCTACGAGGTCCCCAATCATGTCCACAATATCTGCCGCATTTCCTAGAAACCATTAATGTTTATTGTTGTGTTTTGCCATGTTTTTTTCCAGTTGTGGTTTTATTTAGATGGAATATTATAGAATAAACAAGAAAGGAAATGGTTTAATTTCAAGATCTTTGGCAAAGGCATTTATTTCTGGAAATGCATTTATTTCTTCTTCTTTTTAGTGTGTGTCAATGATCCTCTTACCTGTAGTGACAGTGATATTGTCAAGGTCTGATATGGTCAGAAGCGGGGTGCAATTTGTCATATCAGGGTCAGCCCAGCTGGTCGTGTCAGTTTCAATGTCTAACTTACTGAAGAGACAACAGAAATAACAGGGGCGTAAGACAATACATATTCTTTCTGGTCTGTATCTGATTGGTTGGGTGCTAGTTAAACCTGATAAAGTACAGCATATTGCTTGCTTGGTCCTCAGCTAAAAGGCTCATTATTAGTTTCAGACAAAGGGTGATAAAAAAAATAAAAAACACCTGTCCACTGCTGATGATTGTGTTTTGGTCTTAATAAGCATTTCATTATAAGAGGCCATAAAACTGATATTATACCCATATAACTCTGCCATTGTCCCTTGATTGATATTGATATAATATTTGGCAGAGATGATTTAGGTAAGGAAGACTGAAGCCCTTCATTGCACGAATAATTCACTTAAAGGAAATTGATTTTTGCCTGAGCTGCAGGCTGGCAGGGATCCATCAAAATTACATGTGTGGTAGCTTGTGTGCAGAGTGGGAGTATTGGTTGGAACAGGACATTATAATTGAGGGAATTTTCTTGTCTTGCTGAGCTGTCTCTATGGAAACAGGTTGTTCCAACAAAGATAAACCAGATATGTACCAATTAATAGAGCAATATATAAAAGAAATCCCCACTTTCTCCCCATATTTTTTCGCCAAGATGAATGTTGGCTTAGATGTCTCAGGTTGGTGTCGAATAAACCCCAGAATGTTGTTACATTTTATCTCAGTTGTAAACCAATATATGCTTTATCATTGCATGACAGACTCTATGTAATATGCAACTGTAAAATGTAGACAATAAAACATGTTGTATTGCATAATGATCTTGGATTATTGGGATGTGTTTATGTCATAATCGTGCAGTCTGACAATTCAATCATCATTGTCTCTGGTAAAATACAAATCCACTGAGTAAATTGACATTAATGTCTTACCAAAGTCTGTAGGCTCTCTCTGATATTGGCTTTTTGCATCCCATGTCTTGGTTGACTTGTGGAAATGCTTCCGCCCAAATATAACGTCCATAGATTGTAGATGTAGTTTCTTCTAAACAGTTTTCTGGCACTGAAAAAGAACATAAAAATGTTGCAGACTATTATTCCATAGATGAATCACATATTTCTCTTTAAAAGTTTTGTCAGGAAATCCAGCTTACATATGTGCTTGATTTCCACATCCATAGTTTGAATAGTAATGGAACCATTTTCATACTTTGATGTCAAGGCAGCAATAATAAAAGTTTTAATTTCTTCAACACTGTTAATGTTGTATTCTTGAACATGGAAGGTACAATGATATCTGCTGATGAAACACACAGTTAGTGGGAACAACAACATTGGGTGCTGCAAAAGTGTTCTGTATTAAATGCAAAGTTTTTAGACGCCTACTGTTTTTGTTGGCCATGCAATATCTGAAAGAAATGAAACCAGAGAGATGTTGCGTTATGAATATAAATAGTTTCATCTGCAGTTATGTTAAACTGTAAAATGAATGACAATAGTACACTTTTTATTTGTCTTTTTTTTAAATCTAATTTGTTTTGTTGGTTAAATGAAGTGAATACTCACCATCAGTCCATTGTGCTGCTCCATGTTCCTATAAAATATTACGTCAACCAGAGCTTTCACATGACAAATATTAAAAACAAGATGCTAGTTATGCAACAATAAATAAATTCAATGGAACCAACCTGTCAAAATTTTCTGTTATGATGAGGTTCAGTACAACCATGGTGTGATTCACCTCCAGCTGTTTTTTTACCTTTGCCCAAAGAGAATAACTCAGTGATCACATACTTTCCTTTAGTAAAGACCACTTTCAAGTGCAGTTGTGTGAGTCTCTTACCCATTTCTCAATAATATCCTTTGGTTTTGTAGGGCTGCCAGTCAAGCTCAAGGTAATATTAACTCTGAAGAATGTATCTGATAGAACTGCAGGAATGAAAAGACAAGATAACACAGCAGTTTATCCTCACAAGTGTTTTGTCACTATTCTGACCACTGAAAGAGAATTTCTGAATCGAATTGTCAAACATTTTATAGAAGCATGTTCTGTCCCCTCTCCTGTTGTTTCTCTACCCCAGCAACTGTAGAAGTCAGTACAAGGACGGATGCATTCTCAAACTAGCAGGAATGGAAATGTGTCATCACGTGTGCCTGATGTCAGTGATCTTGTACAGAGGTGAGAAATCAAAGATATGATATAATTGCAATAACTTCCACCTTCTCAGACCTTTGTTAAAGAGCTAGAAGTGGAGACTGTGGAGAGTTTTAATTACCTTATAATGACAAGACATTTGAACTTTGATGTGGAAATTTAGGCAATATGCAACAAAGATTCACTTAGATTAAATGTTGACATAGAGTTGATTGTGTTATTCTACAGATCCATCATAGAATCAGATTGGAGTAGACCTGTACTAAAATCCTAAATCCATCATGACAAATCCAGAAGTTAATATAACAATAAACTGCCTCTTTTTTCCCCACACAGCTTAGCACTTTATCTTCCCCCTTTTCTTATTGTTTCTGTTTGGCTTTGCTTTTATAACATGAACCTTTTATTCTACTCGGTTTTGTGTGTACATTACCAACACTTTTAAAGTCATCAGTTGTCTTAATAAGTTTTTATTCATCTTCTGAAAGTGGAAAGTTTGTTTGTTCTCAGTGAAAGTTTCTTTATCACGGGTGGGCGGGTTCTAGCATCATTTGTGACAGTTTGGAAGCCAGTCATGGTTCAATATTCAACTTGCACAAGTGTGATATGGAAACTTGAAGCCTCCAGCAAACATACACTGATAATGAACTTTACACTGAAGTAGGAAACACCTGTTGACAGATACAGATACAATCTGATACAAATTATTATTCAAAGTAGAGAAATGTATATACATGTTAAAACATGTCTGGAGGGGATCTAATGTTTTTATGTTTCAGTGCTGATTTCCAGCCAAACTATTTTATCTTGTAGGGTGATAAAGATGTGAATTGATATAAAGAATAAACGAAGGAGATGAACAAACACAAAGATTCATTTGAGTTGTTTGGTGAACTGACCAGCAGTCTCGTTGACATCTAAAGGCTCTCCTGTCGTTGACATGTTAGCAGGTCGACCTGGCAGACTTTGAGTTGGATATGTTTCTGTGAAACAAATGACATAATTTACTAGAGCTCTTGCAGACTTGGCTGCACCTGATTAAAAATAAATAAATTACTATTATCATTATGAACCAGTTTGACAAGGTTTGTTGCCAAAGTTGTTTTATTTTGCCTTGTATGCTCACCTGATGTAGTTACACCAGTGCTGACAGTTGATTGTGGTTCTGTCACTGCAGGGAATAACTCTGAAAGAAACAAGATAAATCATTAATTACAAAAGCGTAAAGAAGGAGCATTCAAGGAAAAAATAAGTCTGAAATAGCATGATGTCTAACAGAAATCAAATTACGGCTCTAATTTATTTCTGCAGGTGTACAATATCTTGTTTTTTTTTGTTTTCATTAATGTATCTATGTAGCATCCTTTTAATTCAGCCATTCAACTATGGTGTGTGGCAAATCGAATCATATAACCCTCATAACGGATTTGTTAATGTTCACCCCTCAAGTGAACATTTCCAGTTAAACCCAGAGTCTGCTTCGTGTCTATAAAATACAAGACCTAAATAAATGTTATACAGTTACCGTATGTTTGTAAACACACTTTAGATTAAAAAAGGTCAACGTCACGAGACATGAACATACATCCTTTTTAAAGACAATAATCATGGTCATAAAATCCTATGTTTGGTTAATCTTTGACCACTAAAACAGAACGGTGAGTGCATTTTAAATGTGAGAGGCCTGAAGTGTACTGTATAGACTACGTACCCACAGGTAGTATGCTGATGTTACTAGCTGTCAGGTTGAGGAAGTCGTGAGAGAAGGTCAAACTCAGTAACGCAGCAATGTTCGCCTGAACCTCTTGTACATTAGCAGCAGGATCCACGTTCACATAGACTTCACAGCTGAAACTTGGGATTATAATCACAATGACATGGGTTCATTTAGACCTCATTTATACAGTAATTAATATGATCTTTATAAGGTTTTTTTGTATATTGTAAATTCATCTTACCACTTGTCACAGGAGGAGTTCGATAATGCTCTTGACTCCTGAAAACAGAATTTTTTTCATATCTTTATTAAAAGATTGTGTGATTTGACTAACTTACTTACTTACAACTGATTGTTTTTAATATAATTCACAGCCACCCTGCCCCTGAACTGACCTCAATGCTAATATACGTCATTAATTTCCTTGCATAATAATGTTGTCTCAGTCTAAAAAAAAAAACTTTCATCGGTTCTCTAATCAGATGTTCTTTGAGGATATTGCTGCTTCTTCCCTTAGAAAATCAAACTGAGCACTAATAGTGGTGTACCTCAGGTTGCTGCACACGTAGAGCGCCAGGATTATTAACCACGTGGCAGGTATGGCTATACGGGGACACAGATAACAGAAATTACAGGCAGGAATGTTGTCAAAGATTGCTACCATGATCACAGTATAGACTTCTAATGCACTAGTCACAGCTATTTTATCTTCAAGAGAAACCAGCTCACAGTTGTGGAAACTAACAAAGTAAGTTGTTCTGTACTTGTGTACTAATTTTAGCTACTATTTTATTGCTACTTTACTTAAGTAAATAGTAAATACTTCCTCCACCACTGTCAGCTGAGAGAAGCATTTTGTTAACAAAAGTTTAATTACCTTGGAGATGAGACAATGATCTCATGGACAGTTATGTTGCGATGGAAAATGCTCTTCAGCTGAGACAACAACAAAGGTAAGCAGAGGTTATTGTGATAAGCAAATCTGACTGTTTGTTCAATTGGGTGGCAAATTCCATTGACATATTCTTCATACCCAGTGTCTTGTGACTTCCTCCACTGACACTGAACAATTTGCAAGCATTGTAGAGTGAACTATGAATGTCCGCATTTTGATTTTGTAGAGTGACCATGCTAGAAAAAAAAAAAAGAAAACGATAAAAGAAATATGCAAAATTACCAAAGACGTATTGTTAGACGGGTTTATGAACCAGTTACTGCTGAACTCAGGATTATCTGGTTTTCCTTTTCTCTGGTCTTGAACTTTAGTTACTGAACAGCAAAGTGTATTATCTGTCCACATTCAACTTTCATTCAACTCAGTTTTTTTGTTTTTTTTTATCTAGACAGCTCAAAATAGAATATGGTCATACTGTATTTACCACAAAGTAGGTTGTTGTCAGGCTCAGGAGGGCAGTTGTATTTCCACTGCTGCAGGTCCCAGCTCACGATGTCTCCATCTGCACAGCTCTTACCACTCAGCTCCTCAGCACTCCATTCTCTGGCCCATATCCTGAACAGACCAATCTCACCAAGCAGATTGTTCCCACTCTCTGGCTGGACTTCACCGTTTGAGTCTACATAATGAGACACCCCCAGAGTGAGAGTGCCGTTTTGTGCGAGTTGCTGGCGTTGGATGGGCTTCCCAGAGGCCTCGTGCCAACTGGTTCCATTAATGTAGATCCGCAGCCTCCGAGCTCGACCGGACCAGGTGAAACAGACAGAGTGCCAGTCGTGCAATTTGAGTTTGCTTTCCAAGTGCAGTTTTTCTCCGAACAGCCATACTTCCAGCTGTGCACCTGTGCCCCGAAGTCCCAACTCTATGTCTCTTTCCCCTGGTGCTTTGTAGACAAAACCTGTCCATTCAGTTCCAACGTTGAGGCGTAAAAGCACGCATACACTCAGCTCCTTAAGGGCTGGTACCACAGCATCTGGTTGTAGCTGCCACAGACACGGACGACCCATGAACTGCAGCTTCTTACCCCACAAGCTGGTACCGGCAGAGGCAGCTGAATAGGTAGAAAAGAAAAAGGTAGATGAAAATTTAAGATTCATTTTATTAACCACAAAAATGATGAAATGAATATTTCCAGTATGCTATCAGAACAATAAAGTATCTCACAAAAGGCAATAAAAAACATAAACACAATAAAAACAATAAGACAACTGAAGACACTAAAATTGCTGAAACTATACACACTTTTTTTATTTACAGCTATTACTCAGTGATTTGTTGTTGATATTAATTAGTCTGAAATCTTACTTGAATCCAGAAGGCACACTGAGAGATGTAAACACAGACTGAAGGTTAGAGAAGACAGACTTCTGGCGGACTTCATGGCAGTCTACAAAAATACTGGACTTTCTGTGGCAGTCAAGTGGTCATCTGCTGAAAGGGATGAGAAAATTAGTTTTATTTGCTTTCACCTTGAAGAAACAATACAATCATTATTAACTTATTTTTATGTGGCTAAATACATAGCTAAGACTCACCATGGACATCTCCTCGAAATGATCAAATCTGAAGTTTAAGCTATTTTGTGAGAAATTAAGCAATCAATAGCAGTTCATGAGAAGCTGTCGGAGCCATGAAGTCTGCTGGCAAGCGTCACTTTATTTTTCTACAAGAAGACCTCCACGCCCTCTCCCTTTAGTTCCTCGAGTTACTCATTAATCAATGGCAATAAACATAACTAACAAGCATGATAGAGTTAAAACCGTGACAAAATTCTCCCATTAACACGTTTAGGTCTTTTGTGTTCAGTATGAATGCACCAGGTTTTAGTGTTAGAGTTCCAGTGGCTCAGTGAGTTTTGATGGTAATAATAATCTTAACAAGGCTTTCAAGTCTAAAGAAAGGCTGCAGAATGTTGAGAAATATTCTCACTTGACACACACCCTTGTTTGTGTAGATATTGATGACACAGAGGTACAACTACTGTGACAAAATAGCTTGTCTCAGTACAAAACAATCTTCATATTTATAAAATAAAATAAAAGCTTCCTTTTTTTTAAATTCCTTCTACATGGGGATGGATGTATATATAACTGACATAACTTGACTTGACTGAGTTGTGTGTGTGCACGTGTGTGTGCACGTGTGTGTGCGTGTTTGTTCTACATGTCAGTTTTATGCTGTCGTAAATTCAGCAAACAGTCATAATATTCTTATACTACTCTTGTGCTTTACAGTTATCCTCAAGTGATAACTGCTCAAACAAATCTAATTGGCTTTTTTGTGTGAAGACCTTGTCTGCCTTGTTGTCAGCTGTACAGACCTGAAAGTAAGTAAGTCCATAGTACAGCCTTCCTCTAAGCCTAAACAATTTAAACAACCAATGTATGCCATTAACTCCTCCTTTCTCATCCCATAATGTCCTGTCAGGCTGGTGACGTGTTGTTTTTTTGTCAGCCAAAAAGGCTCCATACTACCACAGAGTGGTCAAACAGTATATTGCAACTGTATGTTTTTGTCTAACTCAGTTTGGGAACTCTTTTATGATTCACAACATTGGTGTCACCTTCAGGATGCCCCTCATCAGTGAAATCATACCTAAGAGACAAAATAATACTGGTTGTAATATAAAAAATTCTGTGTGTGCTTCCAACAAAGTCTCTCTGTTGGAAACACATTCATTAACAAGGGTCTCATTCATGCATTTTAAAATTCCCATCCCTCCCCCTCTGCTCCCTGTCTGAGAAGCCAGAGCCAAAACAAGTGGGTTCCCCAGAGGGAATATGAGAAGACCAGGTGTGACGTGAGGTGCCCAGGTGGGGGAGACCTGAAAGTCTCGTAGTCATTGGTCTACTGTTTGATAGTCTTTTTGGGAACCTCTCCTGCGTCACAAGTGATGTAGAATGAGGGAGATTCCCAAAGATCTCTCCCACCACTTTACCTCTAGCAGCTTGTAGGGCAGCAAACCACACTGCCACCAATGGAAGCTGCACAGTAGGGGTTAGTCTAGGAGAGATACACTGCTTATTCAACTATTTTGCTATCAGCTTTCTTTTTATGTTTAATTTTCCTTAAAGTATGTGAGTAAAGTTTGATGTATGATGAAATCTTATCTTTTTTTTATTGTGAATACATACTTATTTTGGGTTGCAGTTTCAGTCTAGCTCTACTCCTTAAAAAAGGACAATGGACACTTTGCCAATCGAGGCTTGTCTCTATGCTTCTCTGCTCATGGTAGGTCTGACCTATAAGCAGTTTCCATTTACAGATATCTAAAACTTTGCCTGTTTCATCCTGTATAATGTCTATATTACTATATTCCAAGTTTATGTTACATGATGATTCATTGTTCAGAGCACAAAATAGTCAGATTTCTGTCCTTAATCGAGTTCTTAAAATAATTTCTAACAAAAAAAAGCAAGTGCAAGTGCTGTAAGAATATTCCAACCTGTTTTCAATGCATATTATCTTTATTCTAGTTCAGCATCACCCTTAAATTTTCCCTTTTCTGCATATTTTACTTTGATACTTAAGTACATCTTGCATCTTTTTTTTTTTTTTTAAACAAATGTAAGATTGAATATTTCTTCCACCACTGATAATTTTAAATGTGTATTTCCTCAGGTTTGGTGTGTGCTGGTGCAATCCGAGCCCAGCTGTGATCAGACAGAGTTCTTACACCCTAATGGTACTTGTGTCGAATGCACTGTATGTGTGCCAGGAGAAGAACTCTCCGAGGTAACACACGACCCGTTACAGTAGAAGCAACAATTTTTTTCTCTTTACCTTTCTTTCCTTTACCAGTCTTGCTATGGCTCCAAGTCTATATTGTACATCCTTCTCAGGACTGTGGTTTTGGAGATGGTGGTGAAGGTGTCTGTATTCTTTGCGAAGAGGGGAGGTTCAGTGCAGACACAGGTGTAGCTCCTTGCATGCGATGCACCCAGTGCAAGCTCCTGAACCGCCTGGAGAAGACAGCGTGCTCGCCAATCAATGATGCCCAGTGTGGTCAGTGCCTCCGAGGGTGAGTTACACCTACACTGTCAGCTGAAACACCAGTCACCTTCTAAGTACTAGCATTTGTTTTTGTCTTAAGCGCATGAATGTGGTTTTGTGTACAGGTATTATGAACTCAGGAGCATGACTGGGGACGTGGAGCTGCTCTGTGTGCCTTGTAACAACCATGACACAGTCCATAAAGAGTGTTTGCTTTTGACAGCTCAAGCCTCTAAAGGAGGTAAAATCCAGCAATAAGCCATAGACTGAACAATGTTAATAAACTTGTAGTTTTATTGATGGTGATTTTCCAGAGATGTGGTCAGTGAAGATTAAATCTCTTGTTCTCCGACAGAAAGTGCCGTCACTGTGTCCAGGGGAGATTTCAAAGAACCCAAAGAGAAGAGTGAGTAACCTTGTGGATTTTAATAAACAACCTTTTCATTTCAACGCTTGTATTTAATTTGACTTGGCTACCTTTCTGTTCAATCAAGGAGTAGAAGTGGGAACATTTTCAATGGTCCTGATTGGTTCAGCCACAGCTTCCTCAATGTTCCTCATTGCTCTGCTGTTGTGGGCTTTCCTTCTGACTGCTGAGAGATTCAGTGAGTTAGACACATACCGCTTAATATTTCTGCCATTTCTTCCTGTCATTTGTTTGCTTCACTACATTTGGATCATATACACTTGCAATGTTCAGAGCAGGTTCCTGAGTACTGTCCTGGGCATGAAGGACTATTGTCTGCAGAAGACCTTCAGTACACACCTTTGTCCAACACAACAGAGAGAGCACCCAAACAATCAGAGGCCCCTTCAGAGACACTTGGTCCAGCTCAAGATCTCCTAAGGTGCTTTGGAAATACTAAATACTGATTACTCGTTCAATTTACCTCCATCAGTCTTATGTAATTGTTTTCATTAATTTCATCTCTGCCCAGAGGCCTAAACTCACTGAGCCATGAGACTGAGGTGCATCCTACTTCTATTGTGATTAATGTCACCACCACCATTAAACCCTCCAGTCAGAAAGAGGAGACCATCGGGCCGGAGGAACAGCAAAGAAGCTGCTATTCAATGGAGGAGGTAAGGTGGTTTAATGTATCATATTGGGTAAATAGTGGATAGTCAGTGAAAGATCTAAATGGTGCTGTCATGTCACGATCCAGTTACGGGTACTGGAGGAAGGACTCAATCGCAGAGGTAAGTAACAAAGAGCGCTCTTTATTTAGGATAAATAAGGTCTCAGGGATTCAAACATACAAAACAGGAGGAAACTTTCATCTCCGAGAAGAAAAAGCTGACGTGGCAGCAAAACTCTAGCAAACACAGGAATCAATAAACTAAACTAAACACTCAAGAAAGGACTTAGTATGGGTATCTACTTACAGTTGAGTGAGCTCAGGACATTCACAAGTGCATACAACAAACTGGCCACCAAAGGACAGGAACTAAATACACATCTTAATGAGACACAGGTGACAACAATCTAGAACTGGAGCAAACAACAACACAACCCAACCTAATTTCAAAATAAAACAGGAAATGACCAGACAAACCTCAAGAACTCAAAAAACACACTCAGGGACATAACATGTCATTATAATTGTCCTCTAAATAAAACATACTGTTGTTGATAAAAACTCACAGCTAGATAATTTTTAGCTTGATAGTTTATTCACTGTTACTATGTAGTGATTCTAATGATACTATTGGTTTCAGTTCATGTGGTCTGTTTGTCAGCACATAAACCAACAAAAACTGTGCTCACCCAAATCCCCCAAAAGTGAATAAAACAGAGAAAAGCAAGCATATCTTAACATTTCAAAAGGTGCATTTTACTTATTAAATGATGTGCATGATGTCATTTTTGATTGACTAATCAATTGAATACATTTACATACTAATATCCATTAAATATTAACTTATTTTCCTCTGTATGAATGATATGACAATCAGTCAACTTTCTTATTGTTTTTTTACCCTGTCTTTTTTATGTCAGCATCAGATGGAGCAAAAACTGCAGACAATATGGGAGGTGGCTCAAGGTATGTGTGTTACCCTCCAGCCATAGCCCCAGTGAAATACACACTCATGGGATTTTAATGGAAAGTAGTTCATCATTTTACAAATAATAATGTGTCACAGTAAATGTTTTGACCGGGAGCGTCCTGGCAGGTTAATCTCTCTATGGATGAGTTCAAGTGTTGGCACTTATTTCTAAAGTTCATGTTGGTGATTGTATCTTTGCGGTCCTGACTGTGTCCAGGTCAGAGTATTGAGATGCTCAACTATGACTCAGTCCAGGACCTGTCCCTGCTGCTTGACTCTGCTGACAACGGGAACATTTTGAGGAGACTTGGGCGGTCTTTGGGTGTCCCACCTCAGGTTATCGCCCATCTTCAAGGCTTCCAGGACCTCTTTCAGTACCTGCGCACCTCCACCTACACACTGCTGCCCCAACTGGCCCAGGCTGCTGCGCTCTTGCCTAATCATGAAGTTGTTGCTAGGATACACAGAGCTGTGGTGAACAAGGGACAACCCTAGCCATGTGTTACCATGACTGCAAGTATTATACAGTCTTTCTGATACCAGAAGCATCCCCCTGACATTTTCTTTCACCTAATTGTCCATTGTTGTACTTCATTTGTATGTAAATCTGCTTTATCAAGTTCCATCTGAATAAATTCCTCTTTATAATAGATGTCACATGATTGATTAAGGTGAATAGTGTGAATAAGTCATTACGTGCTCTGAGTGTTAAATAACAAAATAACCAGGCCATTGCAACTGAACCCTACATGCGGTGTTACTTCCTGTTTACCATGTAAAATTGATGAGAGGCCCTCTGGCCAAAGCATGTGAGACAGACCAGGACAGAGGATGCAGTGTTCATGGCAAGAGAAAGAACATAGAGCCCTGATAAAATATTCTGTATTCTCTCAGTGGGAGAAGTTTGCCTACTGACCACGTTCCTTGATCTCTAGCTCGGCATATTCTTCAGAACATTTAATCTGGTAAGGTTTAATTTTTTCACTATTAACATTCAACTTTTTTCAAAAGCCATCTCAAAAACGAATAAAGTTTACTGTCTTGTTTAAGACTTATCTTCCTTCTACTATATTTTATAAATAAAAAGATTATATTTGTTGATTAGTTTAACCTTCTTGTTTTATGAAAGTACAATGACTGTTTAGTTAACTGGTTCTGAAACTTAATTGCTGGTGTTGTCAGTATCTCTTAACTTTCAATCTATTAGCATGCAACGACTGCCAAATGAACGCTAGGGGGCGCTCTTTGATATCATAGCAAATAGTCTATAAATCGTCTGCAAACCCCTTAAATCGTCTATTCAAAAGATGAACCACTATTAGTCACATATAATTGTGTTTACGATTAAAATCCTCACATAAACAGAAATAACCTGCAAAATGCTGCAGCCTCTCCTGTGCAATGCAGTTTACTTACAAGTCGACGTGGAAGAGTTCAAATGTCATGTTTGGAGTTTTTACTGTATACATTTGAGCTAATTAAAAATAGATTACATTTGTTCTCCACAAACTAAAAATGTTGATTGAAAAATGTTGCGTTCAAATATGTTCTTCTATTGAATTGCTTTCAATGACGATTTTAATGTAGGATACCTGCTGCATCTGACCATATCTCAAAACGTCCCATTCACACAACAGCATTTTGAACACGTTGTGCCTCCGCGCTTTGCGACGCTGTTGTTGGTTTCCGAAAACGGGTCAGAGTGAGACCTCTTAAGTTCACACCCTGCCTTTGATGTCCACGTCCCCGTGGTGTCCGAGTCCTACCGGCTGCGGTGTGTTACGCGCCCCAGCTTTAGAAAAAACAGAGAAGGAAAACTTCATAGAAATGGCGGAGGGTACTACGACTCTCAAAGGCTTGCGAGCTCAAATGGGTAAGAAATAAATTAGCAGCCGAGGTCATTGTTGTGCCTTACAATGTAGTAATCACTTGTAATGTTTGGTGGCAACTGCCGCTTCCAACCGGGTTTATTTGAACTTATTGTAACGCGGTCAGCTTTTCAGGCTAGTAACGTTAGCTCGCTGTCTGGTTATCTGCCGACAATGGATGCGGAAAGATCTGCAACTTCTTCCCGCATTAAACGTAATAAATTGGATTTAATTCAGCCATTCATGATGATAAATGTCGTGAAAAGCTAAACGAGCTTGTTTAACTTACTGAAAGTAACGTGGCTGCTTGTAGTTAACGTTAGCTTAAGTTGTAATATTTTGTAGCCTGAGAGCCGGTTGACATATCACGACTTTACTTGTCTGGCGCCTAGCTCACTTAGCTTTGCTTTAGCTTCAACACATTTTAATCACGTTGTCTAACAAGGTGCTGTTGTGTGAATATATTAGACTAGATAGACTAACTATCTGAGCAAATGCTTGGTAAGTTAAACGAAACGAACAGCTTTGTAACTGACATTCGCCCGTAGCTTAGTTAACGTTGCTCATCACTTGGGGATTATTGTCAAAAGTGATCATCTGCTATCCGTATCAGGAAGAGTTCAGGAAGCGCATTGCTGTTCAGTGCACGCCTTTTTGTATTAAGCTCGACAGCGATCTGAGTTGATGCCTGGAGTAGAAACCCAACACGCAACTTGGTTTTGTCTAGCCACATATGAGCCGGTTCACAATACATCTGCAGTTTTACAGCTTCCTGCTCAAAACTCCTATCTTCAACAAAGCGTTCTATTGTCTCCTATTTCATTTAGTCGTAAGTTATGCATATTTGTAGACATATGGCATACCCCCCCCCCTCCTCCAGGGAGGATAACTATAACAATATCTGACCTGAATTTGAGATAAAGCTGGAATATCAGACAATGTCATCTCTGAGATCTGTTAAGAGAATACAGCCGCATGCACTGTCGCTTCTCCTGAAATATGTTGGAAGTGATAAAAGGGTTTTGGAGGGACCAGCAGCACCATGTCACAAACAGTTCTGTTCAGAAAAAGACGCATTGCATTTTTGTAAATAGGACTATGTAGACCAGCTGCAGCAGCAAAGTCTCCATCAATGCTTCGGTCCATGCCTCAGCTGGCCCCTTCCAGACTTGGATGTGGATGTTTACTGTGTCTGCATCTGAGGGCATGAATGCATAGTTTGTTATGACTTGAGCTGCAGTTGGGCTGACAGTTGTTTTTTAGGGTTTTAGGGTAAAAGGGAGTTTTCTGCATACCCAGTGTGGGTGTAGGCATGCTTTACTCCTGGAAACAACTGGACCATATTTAGTACCAATCTTCTTCCTGTTCCCCTTAACTTTTCCATTCAGTATTTTCAATCTGGAATTTACATCCACCCAATTCTGCGGCTTTATGAAAATATCCACAAAGTTTAGAGCGATGTGTTGGAATCCGGGCTTTGTGGGGAATAAAAGGTTGTCAGTTTGCTCGGCCTTCAGTCAGAGCAAAAGACTGACAATAACAAAATAATGTTAGGAATCTAGCTCATATGCACGGTCATTTCCACAAGAATGTGAACAAGGAGAAAATGTTATAAACTATAATGAAGTGAGAGATCACACTGCTGCAAGTCACACTGCAAGGTTATCCTGATCCTGGCTCAGCAGTTGCTGCTGCAGAATTAAAAGCATGAGAAATATTTCTGAGCTGGTTGGATTTAACCAGATGAGGAAATGGACCGGCCTCAATTTAAGTGTGTAGTTTCTGGCATCAGTCCACTTAGCTTTCCTCTTGTAGCACAAATTCCCCATCCCTGTTTTTTATTTAACCTTTTTAAAGTAGCTGATAGGATACATTAAAGTGTGTGCACACGTACACACACCAGATTTGAATAGCAAACCATGTTCATTTGTGTAGGCTAAAGTCAGTCTATTATCACAATAGTTCTTGTTCATAACGCCACCTGCTTTGTCTAGAGATTTGGGATGCTTTGGAAGATAAAGTGTCATGAAGAACCACTTCCAAATTGTCCAAATCTTGAAAGTCGATTTCTTGTTAACATTGTGTACGTAACACTGGGACATCTGTTAGGCACTGTGTCAAGGTTTGATTTAATGTGGTACTTGACAGCAAAAAAGATCAGATTTGTGAAATGGGGTGCAACAGATGAAACAATACATGCATTGGTCACAAATTGTTGGAACAGGATGTTTGGTTTCGGTGCTCTGGTTCTAACTTGCGTTGTTTAGTATGGACTATAAACCAAATATTTACAGGTGTAATAGACTAATAAAGTCTAATTTCACTTTTTTGGCATGTAACTAGTAATTCCAGAATACTTTGACAACTTTTGTTAGTAATTTAGTATTTAATTTATTGGGATATGTCTGTAATGTCTGCAATTTTCATAAAGAGAGTTGAGTTGTATTGTGTGCACTCTATTTTAGGATATGATCAGCTCTTTTCAATGTCCACCTCCACAACAGAATGTGGTCCACCTTGCAGAGGAAACTGGGATGTGTCATCATTATCCTGCCAGTACTGCAAATAGCGAAGGCTTACCTTTGCATGACAGGTCTTGAGTAATCCCGTAGAAGATCTGGTGTGTTTGTGAGCACGTGTGAGCGTGCATCAGCAGTGTTATCTGAGGACCTGAAGTCTTGAGCCAGCGATGGTAACCTCTGTGACATAGATGGCCAAGAATTTTGATGTTTTTATTGCAGCCAACACAAGGTGGGTTCACTGATTGACTGAAGTCATTCCGGGTTCAATTTGTTTCTGTCTGTGAATTAACCCGGTATATTGTTTGGTTGGAGTTTAACATCCCTACGTACCTTTTAGTACTCAGTGGCAAATGGTTGTCCACCCTTAAATTAAGCAGTGCAGACACTTCCTGTGCAACAAGCCGCTTAATTGTACCATGCAGCAGCAGGGTGCAGTTAAGGCTGCAGATGTAAGGAGGGACAGAAAAAGGTCCTAACTCACTCCTGCTTCTCCACTTACGTTGTCTAAAGACGTATCAAAAGATCTTGCTTGGTATTTAGAGAACAAGCATTTGATCAGTGTTAGCATTGAACTAGAAGTGGTATGATGTAATGCATGCTGGCCTGTTTCCTGTTTTGGTGTTTTTGTCTGGCCTGCAGAGCCGGGTCATCACCAGCCCCCTGGTGGTCTTTACTGCCGCCTTAGTAACTCAGCAGCCCAAAGGTTGGACCACATCCAGTCAGTATGTATATGTGCTTCACTCAGAATATCCTACTACCCAAAGCTGCTGGATGATAACTGTTGTAATCAGTTATTACAATAGCTGTGCAAATACATATATATGTATACACACACACACACACACACACACACACACACACACACACACTTAACTGAACTACTGAATATCTGGCTCAGATAAATGCCATTGATCAGTCTGGTGTATAATTAGTTAATTACTAGTGGTTTAGCTGAGTCTGTCGATGCAGCAGCAATGCTGCATGTTAATGTGTGCAAATCTCCATAGTGATGGAGTGATAAAAGACGGCTCCTCTGATTGGCTCTTTTAATTTCTATGAGCACACCTGGCTCTCTTGAGGTCTGTTGGGAAAACAGGATATCTTCCCCATCTCATTTAAGCACTTTAATAAACACATGAATGTGTCTGTGTGGCAGTGTGTTCACTTTATTCCAAAGTGCTGACGTGTTCTTATTTAACTTCTTTCTTATCGCTACAGAACAGTAAGTTCAGGCCACTGGTTGAACTTACTGTGGCACCCAGAAATTCAGTAAAATCTGTACGGCATTAATATTTGTGAAAGAAAGGTTTATTTAAGTGGATACTACAGCCGATGATTTTGTGTGTAAGTAGTCTTGCGGCTAAAGAAAGAGTTACATACTCAGCCCCTTTGCTTTCGTGTCTGCTTTTACTTCCTCTAACACCAGAGAATGAAGTTTGCTAACGTCATGCCACAAAATAAAGTAATACTATTGAAACGTAATATTTGATTTCTCAACTAAATTGTTTACAGTTTTTGTCCAAGTTAATACTTTTATACATTTTATCTACTGATCATGGCTTGCAATATCAGAATCACTGTTTTCACAAGGTGTTACTGTCAATAAATATGCTGACCACTTCTGATGGGTGAGCCTGCAAAGCTCTACCACTCTGTTCTCTTTATTTAGCCGTGTATCATTTCAGAGTCCATGTCTTCCTTGACAGGCCTAAGCATGGTTGAGAAGCTCTTCATCCGTCCTGCTGTGTGCATCACTTAGCAACAGCTAGCCTTCATATAAAGGCGGAGAGAAAGCAGCTGAGATGTGATGTGTAACAGAGATTCTGGGCTAGACTCAAAGCCAGGACAGTTCAGTTACATGATCTTCACAGCCATCATGATGCAACAGCTAAGCATCTTTTTACGTGATCTTCCCTGGATAAGTAAACGTGCATGTTGGGTGTGATACATTCAGTCCCTAGAATAGGATTGCTTTTTCTTCTGAATGTAGATCAGCTCCTTCAGCCCACAGTGCCCCGTCTGTTTTTCCTGTCTATTCTCTCGAGTAAAAGAGAATGTCTGCGTCGACAGAAGGTTAATAGCAGTTTCATCTGTGTCCCAAAATCCAATTGTGTTAACCTTACTGTCTGTTATTAAATGCACTGTTTGCACTGTTTACATGCACTATAACATGTTAAATAAATACAGCACAAACCGTGTATAATTGTAATTTTATGCAACTTTCTTTGTTTGCTTTAAGGTCGCTGTATTCTTTGTGGTATTGTATTATTCTCGTCACATATACAATCTAATTTAACACAATTGGTTACTTGTTAGAGTAAATTTAGAGCAGTTAGTTATTCTTGTGTAGTGAAAAAAGCTGTTGAGAATACAGTCAAATCATGGGCATTTTTTATTCACTTGTCCGACTCACTACCAGTGAGGTTGAAGAAGGGAGTCAGAGAGCAAAAATGAAGTGACCTGTACACTTCCACTGGGCATTAGCTGCAGACTTTGACCCTCATAAGCTTCTTTGACTGGAGAGCATTGATGCTGCTGCAGAATACAGATAATCAGTGCATGCCTACTTACCCTGTCAGCTGTCGATGCTCTGTCCAGCTCCCGCTAATTCTGATGTCTGGTTTGTAACGGCCACCTCAGGAGGATTGTTTTGTCAAAATCTCTGACATTTGCGCGGCCTCCTCAAACTGTCAAAACCACAAATGTGTTGGGTTATTTCTTCTTGTCAATCTAACTTTGGTTCAGGGGTGCAAACAAAGCACATTTGATAGTTCAGCTGAGTAAACAAAAATTATCAGTTAATTTGTCTGCGTCACTTCATTTAAGAAGGGCCCGTTGTTGTCGTTCCAGAGAGCAAGGTAGTAGAGTGTAGATTCAATTTCCATACAGATAAGAGAGGACAGGCACTTGATGCTGTACTCTGTTAAACTGTGAGTGCCTGTAGCAGGAATGTTTTCTGTATTTCAGATGCACATGATGAGACAACATAGTTTAGTGCAACATCATATACAGTCTATAGTCTAGGTGTAGACCATAGACTGTATTTAAAGATGGACGATGTGATAGTTTCCAAAAAGTGAAGCCAAAATATCTTGATTGCTCCCTGGTGGCTGGCTGCAGTATAGGTTATAATCCCCGCCTCCTCCATGTTAGTGAATGGGACATGGGACAAACTGAAAAGTCAAAGGACATTTTTCCCAAAGACGGTCATTTTAAGTAGTTAACACAACGATGTGTGTTCAAGTGAACTCAATACCGAGGCTCCACTGCGTACCACTACTGCGCGGACTCTGGCTCTATCCTAAATACAGGCGCTGCTGTCTTTTGCTGGTGACGTAAATTTGGAGCCAGAGTTGTCAATCATGATGTGACACTCCCCTTTTTATAGCATCAAATAACTAATTAAAACCAAATTTATCAGAAAAATAAACACTTAAACATACATCAGTGTGATAAGAACTACCTAAAATGTCAGAATCCAGCTTTGGGCGATTTTTATTTGACGTATTGACCCATCCACTAACATGGAGGAGGCAGAGTTTATGACCTATACTTTTATATGCAGTCTGTGGTGTAAATATAGATGGTCATGGTTTAGTCTTAGTCTCTATTCCTCCTAAGCAGGACCACAATATTGTCGGCACGGTTATCCACTGCTTGGAGAGCGCATAGGACCATGACTCGGCACACCATGCCACAAACATGCAATAGTAAGCCAATTGGGCATTTCTTATCTTGTCCCCCGTCTGAAAGATGAGGGAGGAGTGGTACTATTTGCCAAAGCATACCACATTTCTTTAGATTGATAATTGTGGACTGCATTCATTGCGTTCATTGATATAGGTAAAAATACAGTATGAATAAAGCATGTCATGTGCTGTACATGTGATTTGTAGTAGCATAAATGGGCTAAAACTTGTAGAAGCAGCCTGGTGTTATTAAAGAGACAGGGTTACATAAGTATTAACATAATTATAATAATGGTAATTTTGCCAGAAGGTTTAACCACTAAGCAAATTGGAATTATTAGTTTTGATGGTTATAACAACTGCATTTTATTTTGGCGATGGAGACATTGAGACGTTGAGAACACAGAGGTGTTCATCAATGATGTGAATATCACATGACTGACCATCGTTTTGCCTCTTTGTCAGCAGTCTTTTGATGCTGAACACACACGATACGAGGGCTCATAAAGCTTGATCGTGTCCTCACTGTTTCCTTCCTTCCTGCCCCTGTATCTCCTAACCATGATTCTTTCTGTGAAAAGTTGGTTGGGATAGATGATATAAGTGCTACTTTAAAGTCATGTTCGTAACCCCTGCCCTTATCTAAAATTGCAGTGGGTATTAGAAAAAAAATGTTTTTCATGGGCTTGGACTTTGTTTCTCTGCAGTGCTAAAAACAAAACGAAATGGAAAGCAGAACACTTTGCTTCAAGCGCAGGATTACTTATGCTGATATTCTGGTTTCTCAAGTTGGATAAACCAGTGCACACGGTTGGCAATGTGTCCTATATTGATTTCATTTTTATGTTTTGGGGCGTAGTGTTTAAAGTGGTGTGCACCACTGGAAATAATGGCTGTACACCAGGAAGCTCACAAAGGTTTGATTCCAGACTTGTTTCTCACAGCAGCCCGTCCCTCCCAGTTTGTCACAGAAAGCAGTGTATGGCTGGCTGCAGGGTTGACCATGAGTTGGGGGGGGTTATGTCAGATGGGTGAATAGCTGGATTGTTCTGTAGCATCAAATCTGTTGGATCTCTCTAGAAGTAATATTCCTATGGAAGGCAAACAAAGCACAGAGAAAAACAGCTGATATAAACTTAAATGGTGGAGTACCCAAAACAATTCTGTTTCCTCGAAATTATTTGATATACATGCTCTGTTAAACACCATGTGACTCTAGACCTCTGTGTGTACGGTGTGTTTTCCTACATACAGCTGCAGCTGCACAGGCACAAGCCGAGGAGCGGCGCAGCCTGGCAGGGAACAGCCCAGGACCTACAACCAACACAACATCAGCTAAACCTCAGGGGTGTAGGCCAGGTAAACGACACGACACAACACCACACCTTGACACAGAAACAGATTGGCTCTCACAGATACTGCCCTGTCACCACTCCTATTGTCTTTCATAATCTGAACCATTAAATGCAACACGATCCACTTCCACCAGCCTCTCAGTGTGGCTTACTGCAGGTAAACCTTAGCCATCATCTTATTAATGTAACAGTTGACAAAGCTCATTAATGGCAGTCACATGCACACATCTGCCTGCCTCCCAAAGCCTTTGTAACACTATGCTGCATTGTACCTCACCCTTTTGTTCTCTGAATATGCATTGCTGCACATATTTTACCTTTTAACCACATATACACTTGTATGTGTTGCAGTCATTGACGGTGCCGCACTTAGAATAGACGACCGACTGCGAGTGGCAAAAGAGAGGCGAGAGGAGGCAGATAGACAACAGGGTAAGAGGGCGATCCCAGTGTCTTTTAGCTCTTTATTTTAGCCCTAACATCCTCAACTATATGTGAAATTCACCCTGTTAAATGTATAGAGATAACACAATTTATATTTCGTTTTAAAACAGGAAATCATTGCATTTTAGTACCGAGAGTCTTCTCATTAGCAACAATTACACTAAAGTAATTGGTCATAAAAATGGTAAATAACAACCTAGGCTTAATAAAATAAAATAAAAATAAATATATATAAAGCTGTTCTTTACAGGCTCTTAGTAAAGGGATTATTACTTCACACGCATAAGAAGACAACATACTAATAATAAATTACTTTTTTTTTTCTGCACTCACTTACTGTCCATGCACGCATATACTGTCTGTGCGTTCAGCTTTGCGAGAGTCTCAGATCATGGAGCGGGAGCGCAAGGCCAAGCTGCAAGTGGAGCGTCAGGTGGAGGAGCGTCAGAAAAAGGTTGAGGAACAGCGAAAAAAGGAGGAGCAGAAACGGTTGGCCGTGGAGGAGAAGAGGAAGCTGAAACAGGAAGAGGAAAAGGTAGATGTCACAATGGGGGGAGTCAAGAGCCTCAGAGCAGTAATTGTTGTTGCTAATTTGATTTGAATCTTGTGACCAAAATAATAAAATGTATATAGAGGGGTTAGGGTTAGATGTATAAAAATCTGTGAGGGGGGTGGTAAAAGACAGTGTTGTGGCCATAACAGCATAATTATCCATACATTTTAGTGCAGTTATGACACATATATCATCATGTTTTGTCCTCTCTGCTTTTGGTTTAGGGACGATTGTTGCTCGGCTGTGAATGACTTGCATCTTTCTCTTCCTGTGCCCCTGTTATGCTGCAGGAGCACTATGAGGCAGTGATGCGGCGGACATTGGAGCGTAGTAATCGAGTGGAGCAGAGGCAGAAAAGATGGTCATGGGGAGGACTGTCCACAGACTCAGATGGACGGACAGGTAGAGGCCCTTTCTTCACCTTTCTCCTTTTCTGTTCAATTTGAACTTCATCATTCACTTACCATGGTGCATTAAAGAGCCAATTAGGATACACCAAATGTTTGTTTTAGTTTTTTTATGCCAGCTGTTGCCTGATAAAAGTAATGAAGGAGGCTCCCTTGTCAGACTGTGAAAGTGAAGCACTTTCAACAATCCTATTTAGTTAGAGCTGAAAATATAATTAGA
The DNA here is from genome assembly GCA_036023655.1 of Nannoperca australis. Classification (NCBI taxonomy): domain Eukaryota; kingdom Metazoa; phylum Chordata; class Actinopteri; order Centrarchiformes; family Percichthyidae; genus Nannoperca; species Nannoperca australis. The sequence goes on along the minus strand of JAVQJD010059928.1, from coordinate 111,029 downwards.
TATTGCTACATGCTGTCATGTTATTATTGTCTGTGAGCAATTCAGCAAGCCCAGTTTTATCATTGGGGTACCACCTGATGACTGTGTTCATTTGGTGCCAGAATGGGTGTCAAGCAAAGCCTGATGGCTACCAGCCACCTCCTCTTTCCTTCCTTGTATGAAGGATGTGCCTCAGCGTCTTGTATTTTATCGCTCCTCTCTGAGAGCTGTCTTTTCCCACAGGAGACTCTGATGCCAGCGCCTCATCTCCAGTAACTATAATTATTTCCCCTGCCTCGCCAGAAAAGCCACCAAGGAGTCGACAAGGTTTTGTTTGTTGTTAATTTGTTCACCGATGTAGCAACACAGCATGGACTGGCACTGGCACTCCAGATAGCTTGGTTACCTACTATCCCTTCCACCAACTCCCCCATCTCACCCCACCCCACCTGACCAACCCCCACCTGCAGTCTAACTGGCAGTTTTTCACTAACACTTTGTTGGTCTGTGTTCTGAATGTGCCTTGTGCTGGGTGAATAGCTTGAAGTGTAACTTTAGGTTTTCCACTCACTCACACTGTCGAGCACTTCCGGGTCACATGGGCAACTTTGCATGGAAGCTCTGTCGAATTACACAAAACAACAGGACTAATATGACCTCTGGATTCTCTGGCACAGACCATGTAATGTTGTTGAATCTCTCCTATTTGGAGTGGTCAAACATAAGCATATATTGTTTATGAACGTCCATGCCTGGCTCTAAACCACAACAACTTTTGATAATAATATGTACATTACCAGCAAATTAATACTGTAACCAAAATAATCATGTGTTTTGCTATATGTGCATCATTACTGTGCACTGCATTAGATCAGTGTGTTAATGGGGATAATATATCACTGTATATAGTTTTTATATATTATTATTTTAGGTATATTAATAAAACAACATATCACCCAGTGCATATTACGGTTATTAGGATCGTGCAGAGTCTTGTAATCCCTCGTGTGCACCCAAATGCCCTTCCCCATCGGCCAACCTCCAGTGTAAACCCTGCCTCCCTTGTCTGTCTTTCCTCCTCCCTCTTAGTGGACAAGCGCTCCACATCCACCATGAACCTGAAACAGCCTCCCGAGGCTGGCATCAGCAAACGCCTTTCCTCTTCCTCTGCCACCCTCATCAAATCTCCTGACAAAAGTAAGTCTCCTCTCCTGCCCCTCTTCGTTTGTTTCTTCCTCCCCTAACTCTCTCCCACCCTTCCTCCCACCCTCCCTGCATTCCTGTGCTGTGTCTTAACCATCGTAGAATGTTCCAGACAGTCTATTGTCAGCCAGGTAAAATGTTTTCCAGTGATGATTAATGTACTGAGATCTACCAGGTGACAAACTCTTCCAAATCTTAAACCTAGAGTGAACTTTGACCCCTGTGCTCTCCCTATGCAGGGATCACACTCGGGCTCACTGGAGCACAGACAGACTGGTAATAACTGCTTTAGCTCTCTGTCTCTGATTCCAGCTACTGATAAATTAGCATGGCCTCCGGATTTTGCTGCATCCATTGACTATGGATCTTTATAAAGTACTGAATCAAATTGTCAGAATCAGAAGGGGTCCCAAGCACCAAATTGTGTTAATAAATGTACTCATAGTGGTATAGAAGCTGGTCACGTTATTTCCGTTGATTCTCTCATATCTCTCCACAGCTTCTAAGGGTTGCCAGTGGCTTTTCTTCTTTCTGATATTGCTGATTTCTCTGTAACTTCTCAACTTGTTTAATATTTATATTTTTCCTTTCCCAGGCCTATGAATATGTTCTAATCTCTCTTGTACCATTCACAAGAGAGTGCTATGTTAATTCACCAGTGGGTGTTTCATCATTGTCTCTCAGGTGTTAGGCCGAGGAGTTCGTCTTGTAACCGGTTGCCTAGCAATGGCAATGCTGCTCAGGCCAGTAAGGAAGACGGCAAAAAGCTTCAGGTGGAACAGACAGGTGCAAAAGATCCCCTCTCCACACTGTGCTTTCATAACAAAGATGGTGTACAGTACACCGACAGTTTACCAAACCACCACAGGTTATAGAAATAGTATTGCAATATAAACTAAGCTCTGTCACAGCTATGAAAACCACATAGCAAGCTGACTTTGTACATGCTAATGGTTTCAATTAGTAATGTTGTAGTTGTAGTAGTGAATTAGGGGGCATCAGGTACTATGATCAGATGGGGCAGGTATAACTCCCCTCTGTGTATGTAAGCCTTGTCTAGTAAACTTGGACATCAGCTGCTGTCTGCCATAGCCTGGTGACTCACATAAGGCCAAGTGAAGTGCACATGACTTGTAAAGCTGTCTTTGGGTATTCCTTGTTCACTCCTTCCCAGTGCCCTCTCTTGGCTGTAACTCCACTTTCATGTCCGTAGGCCGTTCCGTGAAGAAGAGAAGTTCCTCCCTCACACGAGTAAGTGTGGGCAGAGCACAGACCCCTGCCAAGCCTGATAAGGGGACAACGGACGATCAAGGTGGCTAGCATGAATAATCAGCAATAATCTTTTTTTCCATGCCACTATCTGCATCGCTCAAGGCTCCCTTTTTGAATAAGCATGTTGCTACGGCGTATATGACTTTCTCATTCTGAATTTGCTCAATTTTAAAGTCATATCAATGGTGTCGGCTACTAAGAGGTTTTGTGGATAACATTCTCGTTTGGCTCAATTCAGTGCCATCAGCTCTACGAGTCTTTAAACTGGCATACTCTTCTTTACATGTATTCCTTCTTTCTGCCGATGCTCTCTTTCAATTAAGTGTTGCTCACTGACTGCTGAATCACCCCTAGGCAGCTGCTAAGCTTCTCTAAACTGTTTGTTTGTGATTAACTTGGAACACTGAGCTTGTTCCATGTATGCCTTAGCCTTTCTTCTGTCTTAACCTACCAGATCCTGTACTGTGCCATGTTTCTCACTGACAGCTGGGCTTGTTTTAACATTTTAACATTTGTTTTCTTTGCCACCCCAGGAGTTTTGCTGTGTGCCATGTCCGCACTAAAACAGTGTATTGTTTTATTGTCACAAAGTGTTGATTGTTTTCTTCCTCCCAGATGACGCATTGCTGGATTTAAGTCGCTGAGCTCGTGCTTCAGTGTGGTGTGTGTCAGTGCCATCCCACCATAGCACCCCCAGAGCCCAGAAATACTCAGCGACTCGAGCTGTGTATTGTCATTAACCATCAGTGCTTTTGTTTGTCCTGTAGCCATGTCAGCCTCTTCGTGCAGATGATGACTTGTTAAAATGTTCCTGTTCTGTATATGTTTGTTCTGTGTGGTTAGCCTAGGCAATAATACAACACAGCTAGCATCATTCATATTGACTTAATACTTCCTATCTGCAAAAACGAACATTTTCTTTAAGTTAAGTAACCCAAAGCTCCCTCACACCATCTTGTATGTAACTATAACCTCATCTCAGACCAATAACCCAGATTCTTAATACCTGCGTGCCGAACTGCAGGCCGTGCTGCCATGTTCCAGGGGCTAACACTCGATACCTAACAAAAACAAGTCTGTCCACAACAGATGTCTTCTCAGTAAGGGGCTCCGAGGGGAAGTGTGACTTCTCACTCTCCTTTAGAAGAGCTAGCATTTAGGGACGTGGCAAAATCAACCCGCTAACGCTTTTAACTCTTCTTATGGTATAATACGGTGAATATACTTTGAGGCTTAGGTAGCAACAATGGCCTGAATGGGGAATTGTTAATTCTTCCATGTCATGGGATCGGGAGCTCTTTTGTTTCTGCTGTGGATTCAAGGTCCACCATAGTACTTTCATAATATGCTGACTTGTTCAGTACTGACCATTGTTAGTCAGCCTCCTTATTTGAATCAAATCTGGCACCTCCTTTGACTTAGCCATAGAAAAGTTTGCACAGCAGAAGCTAAAGAACTCTTGCCTGGTCACAGACACTTTCCCTGTCACCTATAGTCTTTGGTTTCTTTTACTTCTCATCTTCCTATCCAATAGTATTCCTCTGCTGTCTTTGAAGTTCACTAATGTTTGTTTTTTTCCCATCAGCACACCTCCCTCTGTCTCTAGGAACCATTGATTTGACCTCATTGTCTACTTTGATTACTGTTTTAACTGATCTTCAGTTACCAGACAAATCAGTCTTTGGTCGGTCACAGCACTCTTCCATGGCATCGTTTCCTTCCTGTCTTTTACTGACTATCCTCATTTTATTGAATGTCTCTAAAAGTTAACAGGATAAAGACAGTTGATAAGGAGCCCATGTAAGATTATTGGGACTTAACCTTTGGTTGTTTACGTTGATTCTCTTCTGTTGGTTAAATCACATGGTGACCTTTCCTAACTGAATCTACCCCCCCCCCCTTTTTTTTTTTTTACCTTCATTCCCAATTCTCATCCACTCTTTCCTTCTTGGCCTTTTTGTTCTCCTCTGTTTTTACTGGGTGATTTTTGGCCATGTAGCTCGCAGGCCACCTGCCAGCGCTGTGGACGGAGGGGTCCTTAGTCGCCTGCTCACCCCCACCCAGGCCTCACTAGCTAGGAGCAAGAGCGCCGCCGCCCTGTCAGCTGAAGGAACAGATGCTCCAGGTAACCTCCGCTTCGGAGACCCTGACAAAGAGAGAGGACGGTTCGACACAAACCCTGGTCCTCCCTGCCTGCCTTCATTTTATCAGTAGGAAGTTAGCCCAGTCACTCCTGTTATCACTTCACTAGATCTGAGCTCAACCCAGTGCCCTGCTGCAGAACCTCATGCTTTTGGGACAATCCTTTCAAAGTGAATGGTGGCCTCCTGGTGGTGATGCAATTACAGAAGGGGCTGCACATCTCACTGTGTTTAAAAGTCGCTATTTCAACAATCAGCTGTTGTTTGTGTAATGTATGTACAGTAGTTATTTGCAGCAAAGTACACTCGCGAGAGAGCATAGTTACACTGTAAATATTGACACACACACGGGTCCAGCTCACATGCACTTCTCAGATCTGACACAATTGGCTGTTGTGTGCTGAGCTGAGCTGAGCAGGGCTGACATGGCTGGGAGCATTTCTCTGCATCTGAGGAGCCTGAGAGTCCATGCTGGGAGATTTGCTCTAAGCTGCTTACCTGTTCGTTCTTGTTACGTCAGAATCAGACTGTTGTGCTATTGCATGTGTTCTGGTAGTGTGACCAAGAGTGTCGGGGACTCCAATACACGATGCTGAAATAGTCATTACATGCATTACATCCATGGAATATATGCCTCACAGTATGTCACAATTCGTCCCCATTCTGGCGCTGGATTTTGGGCTGACATTTTGTAGTAATAGATACTCTGAAGCCATCTACTGTAGGTGGGGTTTTATGTCTCACTGGATGACTTGCATGCCTTAAATTTTAAGTGAACAGTTTTTTTGTGCCTATGATGGGAGTGATCTACAGTACATAAGGCAGCGTTTGAGAATATACTCAGCTTAGAGGACCTGTAATGAATCTCGACAACTAATGAATGCATTTTTCTTGTTGACTTCTTTAAAAAAAGATAGAACCATACTTTAAAGCACTGCCTCACTCACGGCATCAATTGTATTCCCCGTGTTGGCTTTAGGATGTGGGGGTTTATTGACCAGCCATTACAAAGCTATTAGTGGCTATAGATCTTCTGCTAAGTATAGCCCCAGTAGAAACATGACACATCTGCATTAGCTGCAGCAGTGCTTGCTCATGGCAGGGTAAAATCTCCCAGTCACCATGGCTCAGTATGCAGTCAGAATGATCTTCAAAACACACTTGTGAGCAGGCTGTGGCAGGGAGAGTTCTCCAGGTCTCAGGATTATCATGGGTAATCCCTCAACCTCAGAATCAACATTTTGGATCAGTTGGTCCTGTTAACAGACAATTGAGATTTGTTTGCAAGTTGAATTCTTTGGCACTAGCTTTGCCTTACAATTTTGTAGAGAAAAAAAACATGCTTTTTTTCCCTGATGCCACGGCATATGCTGCATTTAATGTATTCTGGCAGGAAGGGCTCAAAGACCAAATGTTTTAGTTAGTGTAAGTGAACACAACAAACGACACTATCAAGATTCATTGTGCGTTAAGTGTACTAATAAATCTGTGTGATATGTGTGTTCAGTGTTTGTTGTTCTTTGTTGGCTGTAGGTTTTATGTAGTGTGTGCTGTGCTGTGGTACTTGGTGTTCAGGTTTGTTCATGTTGCGTTCAGAGGCTTTTCTACCTGTGGAGTGTTTGGTTTTTTTTTTGTGAGATTGTTTCTCTCTGCTCGTCATGTCTACAGTCATCTCCACTCCCATCAAGCTGTTGCCTGCCTAAAGTGCTATAATCTAACAAGTCGCTCTTTTTTTGTGCTCTTGTCCCCTTACAAAAACACTCCTGCATTTCTTTCAACCATCTCCCTTCCTCTCTCACTCTCTTTCTCTACCACTGTCCCTCTCTCTTTCCCTCCACTCTTCTGTTTTTGCTATTTGCTGCTTTGCTGGCCAACTCGGCCGCTTATCACGCCTCCCATTGGTTGTGCTGCCCTGGCCCCTGCGATGACTGTGTCCTTTACCAGAGTGTCACCTGTGTCCTCGCTCAGTCTCCGCCAGTCCCCTGCACCCGCCGCGTGGACCCGTGCGCAGCCGCAGCATCGACCGACAGAAGAGCGGCATGACCACGTCTGTGTCGGCCGACGGAGCCCTCGACCCTTCAGTGGTGAGAACTCCTTGTGACATCTATGTTACCAAAACCACTGTCCTACAAAGTTGTTTAAATCAGAAAGAAAGCTTAAAGAAATGTATAATGATCAACTGATGTCAAAGCTTTCACTGCAGATTGTTGTCATTTCCTTCCCGTTCCTTTCTCTTTATGCTTTGTTTTTGTATCCTCAGTGAATTAATATATCTTACATGGCTGTGCGAGAGTAGATACTTTGCATACATATGTGTGAAACGGCAATGCATAAGGTAGCTGACAGACCTGATTATTGTTTTCCAACAGAGGTCTGTTTGCTTGAAAAGTTGCTGACCACAAATTGATAATGTTTCATTTAGTGGTTCAGTCACTCCCACTTTTTACATAATTTTCCTGGATGCCCAAATGTCAGTGTTGTAAACTCTGTTGTAACATGACATCTGTTGGTTAGACCTTTACAGCCAACACTGATATCTCAATTTGAAAATTTTACTAATTTGTTTATGATGCAACTATGTGGTCAGAAGGATAATGTTGAATGATTGTACAGCCCTGTGTGAGTCAGTTGTATTTACTGATGGAGTAACATGGATGAACGGTTTTAGATGGTATCTCAATTCTTATCTATATTCAAACTACAGAGTAATAATAGATACATTTCTGTTAGTACATGTGTAGGACCGTGAGATCGCTGTTATGAGGCAGCGTGACATTCTGTTTCAAAAAATAAGTTAGATACTGTATATTAACATAACGCTTTTCGAAACAGCTGGAAAAAATCAGAATATTATTATTATTATTATTATTATACAGTAGAAGATATTGTCTGGAAAATAACATAGTGCTGCGTTTATAAAACCATGTTGTGCCTTTTTAATTACCAGCAATATTATGATTTTATTTCCATGGGAAAGTCATTTGAATTTGAAATATGGACAAACTATAAAAACATTTTAGTATTTGACACATAATTCAATTTTTGGTTAAACTGCACGCTTTCCAGAAGCTGCCTTGAAACTAGTAGTAATTCCATAATATCTTAAGTAGTGATAACAAATGTATGCTTTCCTACATTGAAATGACAAATACTCTGAGAAATAAGCAAATTGCAAGAAGACTCAGATTCATATGCACATATCCGGCTACATTTGCCTGTCAAAGTATTTCTGCAGGATGCTAACCATAGGGAAATGATCCTCCAGCTGTTCTTTTACCTTTGCTGGTCACTCATAATATTAACTTATTCATACATTGCCAATATATTATCCTACCTACTGCTTCTGTCTTAGACGTTCACACTTGATGGCTTTGCTCTCTCGTAACCTGCCTGTCCTCCTCCTCCTCTGTGGCTATAAAGGGCCTCATTGTAGCAGCATGAGACAAAGGGATCCACAGTAGCCTAATTATTGACAGATCATGCCATGCAAAGCAGACCCCACCCTGACCCGTGGGGCCTAATGTCAAAAGCCTTTTACTTTCCTCATCTATTTCATTGTCTTCTCTGCTCCACATGCACATATTTGTATTGAGATAATTTTAATTCACAGCTCATCACTCAAGCATTGTGTGACACTAAATGTGTCCCTAACCCTTTCAAATCAGCTGAGTTACACTGCCTGCCTAGAGTAGGAATATTTAATGTTGCAGAAATAAACTGTTTAGGTTTTCCGTAAGCTTCCTTGTATCCATCCTGTGCTTATGAACATATGTGGGGTTTAGGGCCACCATGGTAAAGTACAGAAAATGGCTGTTACTGCTGTGTGCGTCTTTGAAATCACTTCTGGATCCCTCCTATTATTTATTTATTATAAGATCAGGTCAATTTCGTACATGGATACATCAAATGCATCATGTCTAAGAGCCTTTTCACATCTGAAAGTCCGAACCAAGGTCCAATTACAGGAAGCTCTGGCAGGCAATCATCAGAACCAGAAACAGGAAAAACACATGGGGAGAGGGGGAGACCAAACATTTGATTGACTACTTTCATAAAGAGTCAGCTGGGGAAAAAACTCAAAAATGTATTCAAACTGCGATAGAAGGTTACCCTATGTATTGACAACACGCTGACGTCAGGCGCACACCTGCCTTCAAACAAATGTAAAACCAAAACTAATCAGATCAAATATATACAATGTAACAAAAACACCATCCTTGGTTTGGACTTTCAGGTGTGTAAAGACCGTAAAAGTTTGCTCACCTGTCGTTCAGTACTAAAAGCTTGGGCTGGGACAGTACTGTATATTTTTGTCTGTCTGAGTGTCATGGTTGACCTTGCGGGCCTAACATAGTACATGGGCATTAAAAATAGATGAATTAAAACCTGACCCATGGCCACCTTCAATGGTTTGAAATGCCAGTGAAACTATAAGAGGTAAGCTCAAAAGGAGAAAAATGGTCAATTAATGTCTAAATGTAAATATGATTCAGTTGCATAGACCAGTGGTTCCCAACCTAGGGGAGTGGACCGTTTTGGGGGTTCCGAGATCAACATAAGGGGTCACATGATGATCAATTGGATAACCTAAAAACATAAATAGTATTTATGCTATACAAATTATGTTAGCTTTTTCTGACTTTTCTCTATTTTCTTTGCCTTTTTCTTTCATACTTTCACCTCTTTGCAGCCTCTAAAATACTTTAAATCATACAGTCTGAGAGGGATCTGCTTACAATTTCAGTCTATATTAAGGAAGCCACGAGTGGTGATGAGACAAGTAGCCCCTGCTTTATTTTAAGGGGTCACAGGCCAAAAGGTTAAAGGTGAACTACCTGTCATGTCATGTGGCTGCCCACTCAGTGTTGATGGTATATTGATGGCAGTGTAGTTTCCCTTTAAGAGACACTGGGATAGTCAGAGCCATAATCATTATGGTTGTGGACTGGTCCTTTTTTTTTTTTTTTATGTCGATACAGCTTAGTTACATGGTTTACAACTGTTTTCTTTATGACGCAATGATATTTAAATTATAATTGACACTTTGCAATAGATAACTGTGTTTTTCTTTTCATGGTGAGAATGAATTACTTCTTCACTTCTGCCCCATCTCTGTGGAACTACAGAAGGACAAACCGTTAACATCACCTGGAGGGCATCGTCCCGCCTCCCCATCTACTTCCCTGGGGCGCAACCGTTCACCATCTCCAGCCCCCAATCCAGCCCCAAAGAGGACCCCCTCCCCAGCAGCAGCTAAGTAAGACTACAAGCCTTCTCCAATACTGCCTGATACTAATATTCTAATTTATAGTATTTTGATTTATAAAACACAAATAAACACAACTCACACTCTGCTCTTACAGGCAAAGTCCCAAGACACGCCCATCCTCACCTGGTGCAATAAAACAACGCCCCCCATCCCCCCAGCCTACGCCCACCAAACCGCCACCTATCCAGAAACCAGCTCTCACCCCAACGGGGCCCCCCACCTTGCGGAAGAGGGACTCCAAGTCCAAGGATCTGTGTCCTGTCCAGGCTGTGTCTCCGCAGCCCTCTGACTCCAGCAAGACCAAAGAGAAAGATGGTGAGCAATTCTCACTGATAACAATGTAGTCCACAATATAAATGTTTTATCGTACTTCATAAAACTATATCACACTACACTATAGAAGGTCTTTCATATTCATACAAAACATGTAATACAGATCCATGTAAAGGCAGACTTGACAACCATGGTCAGCTGACAGATTTTAATTAGTCACTACCAATATTTGCCAAGACTGATCGTTGGTCTGGCAACCAGGATGTTTGCGCATTCTGTCAATTTCAGAGAGGGAAGTGAGCCAGCGAGATGAGCTAAAATCTTTTTCATCTTAACCACACAAATACTACTGAAGTTCTTAGCCATGCAGCTCCAAACCTATACTCACTTTTTTACTGAGGCACATCTTGTTCCAGATAATTACCTTTAAATAATTGGGAGTCCCTTAATCTGTTGCAAGTAAAGATTGTTCCTTAGCAAAGGGTTCTTGTTAGTCATCCTCCACGTGTTCATTTGCCAGACACCTGTTCCATTGACGCTTCACATTGTACATACTGAACTCAGGAGAGTGCAAAAGAAGGAAATTAAAAAGCAAGTGCTCTTGGATCCAGGGTTGTGCATTAATGAATTGTTCAATTAGCAGAAAATATAAAACAAGCTCTTTGGGGAAACCATGCTATAAAGGATAATGGAGCTCTCCTTGTTCTCTTTTGAACTCTGTGTATCTCTGTGTCTGTACTTAGCCATGCTTAAAGCAGCACCTTGACTAAGCAGTAGAAAAACTCTGTGTGCGTGCGTGCGTGTTCCCAAACTGACGTGGCAACAGCTCAGTTATCAATAAATCTCAGTGGAGCAGGAGCCCTATTAAGTTCCAGCTGGTGTCACATCATGCTTCAGTTCTGGGGTTTTTGCTGCTGCCACCTTCTGGAGAGAATCATGCTCTGCAAGATAAACTATCTTTGTAATGGTTTCATATTACATGCAGTTATCCACTTTGATTTAGAAGTGTTAAGTTAGATAACTCCCTATCAGGCCACTTTCTCTCTATTCCGCTTCTGTCTTCCTGTGTGACGGCCGGCCTCCTTCTCTCTTCTCTCACCAGCAACCTGTGAAGGCGCAGATGGGTGACATAAAGGGCTAAACGTATCTCCTATATTTGTCTTTTCACCTGTCAGACCCTAAAGCCGCAGGCACCAACTCTGCTGCGGAGGCGGCCAAGATCCTGGCGGAGAACCGCAGACTGATGCGAGAGCAGAAAGAGAGAGAGGAGCAGCTTAGGATTCAGAGGGAGGAAGAGGAAAAGTAAGGTTACTGGAATTGTTCAACAGATCTGTTGTGCCTCCCCCCCCTCCCTCCCAAATGATCTTTTATCATTTTGTCATAATAATAATTTTGTTTGACAGCGATGCATAAGATATCGCATCTTATGCATCGCTGACCGCAAAGTACCATTCACAACACTGTTTTAAATTGCTGTAAAATTGTTCTTAAGGGAATTGTAGTTTTTATTAAGTGATTTTTTTTTTTTTTAAAGTATCCATACAGTATATACACACAAGAAAAATGAGACGGATTACTACTTTCAACTAATTTAACACTGCAGGTTATATTTTATGAGCATTAAAAATCAGCACTTTTTTAGGCTGAAGAGACGTCTATGCTATAAGTATCCACACTGAACTGTTACTGTATTTTAAATGCTTACATGTCCATATGCTTTCAAGCCATTTTGCTGCCGTTTCTTTACCATCCCAGGCTGAGAAAGGAAGAAGAGATGCGTTTAGCGGAGGAGGCTCGACTGAAACGCCTGGAGGAGGAGGAGAAGCTTGCAGAGGAGCGGAAAATTAAAGAAGAGGAAGATGCTCGCCTAGCAGAGGAGGACCGCGTGAGACTGGCAGAAGAGGAGGCGCTGAAACAGGCCGAGCTCCAGAAGGAGCGCGAGGAGGCCGAGGCTAAAGCCCAGGAGGAGGCAGAGAGAGTCCGTCAGGAGAGAGACCGCATCATGCAGCAAAACCAGCAAGAACGAATGGAGAGGAAGAAGGTATGGATAGATTGATGAAGTTTCATCGTTAAGGCAAGAACTTGAGGCTTTTATTTCCTGAGAATCCTGACCAAAATGGCAACATAATATTTTAAGTGATTTAATCAGTGTTATAGAGAATGCTGTCTTAATATTGCCTCAGTGTGTAGATCCCAATGAAACAAAGCAGTTGCAAACATCTGCTCTGTTTTTTCCATTTCAGAGAATTGAAGAGATAATGAAGAGAACAAGAAAAGGGGACCAAAGTGACTTTAAGGTGAGCTCACATTCATCGGGCCCAGACGTCTTAATCATCTACACTGAGCGCATGTTAACGCGTTGTTTTGTGTCTCCTGTACAGAGAGAGGCAGGAGACGACGCGCAGGAGAATGACGACGAGGGGGACCAGATCCACTCCGACACCACGAGTAAGTATCCACGAGTAAGATTTACGCTTCACTGCATTTATGAATTTGTTGTTCCGTCACTGAGAGAGAAAGTTCGTCTTCCCCTCTTTGTATTTGTTTGCATGTACTTTACATAAATGGCTTGTTCCCGTGAACGTACGGAATTCTTCCTGTGACGCATTTCTTGACTCATCCAATTCGGTTTCCTCCATTAATATCGTAGGCCAGGCTGATGACATCACCATGGAGGCTAATGCAGATGAGTGCGGCCTGTCCTCTGGTGAGCCGGTGGAACAACGAGCGGAGCCCCTGGGCAGTGTGAATGGCAAACCAGAGACGGACGACAAGGAGAATAACAATGGCATGAGCACAGTCGAGACTCAGGCAGTAAGGTATGACTTTAGAAAATAAACTGCTCACTTCTCAGAGATGTGCTGACAACATTGTGAATTGTCAACTGCTGAACATGGAGAGTAGAAGGGGCGGTTTGAATGAAAAATATGGCACCTGCATGATTTGTGTAGAAACTATTTTTGTGACTCATTTTTTAAAGATTTTCTTCTTCAGTAGGAAAGATTGGGTTTGGGGGGGAGTTCCACAGACTGGGCAGGTATTGAGAGATGGACCAATGAATTGTTGGTTTCAGTCTTGTTGATATTTAAAGACTAACACGAGCCTTATCCTTTATTCCCTTCTGTCATGATGCACTCATGTCTCCATCTTTACTCATCGTTACAAAGCCCTGACCCTCTCTCCCCCGCCCCCTCTCCAGTCCACCCCCTAAGGGCCGCCTCGTCGAGGGCTCGGAGTTCCTGAATGAGCAGGACTCCACCAAGGTGGGATTGGTTTCAGGTCTCAACGGAAAATCGAACCAGTGGAGCTTTGAGGAACTCATTGATCTCAACGTCCACTCCAAGACTCGGCCCCTCATCGAGGCGGAGGACTGTAACCAGGTCTTGATCAACTGCGACGGGAGCTCAGATGGGACCAGAGTCGCCTTCGAGGACAAGGGAACCCCCGTCAACACGCTGCATTCCTCTAATCAACCCATAGAAGCCCTGTCAGGTGAGCAGTCTGTCGCGCTTATTCATCTTTTGGGAATATACACTTTCAGACTTAAAAACAGCCCGTAACTCTTCTCTCCTGTGTTTCCGTAGAGATTTGATGCTGCAGCCATCGCTGAGAAGCCTCTTTACTGTTGCACTTGTAAAGTTCTTGTCCAGCTGAGCTCCCCTACCAGTTCCAAACTGTTTCTTTCTCCTCCTCCTCCTCTTCAAGAGGGGAGGAGCACAAGGTGAAGCAGAAAGACCACCCCAAGTGCTGCATTTGCACCCTAAATGATGAGGAAACAAATATATTGAAATTATATATTAAAACAACGTTATGCTTCAGGGAAATTCCATATATTCCTTCAACGTGCTTGCTTCAGGTCTCTTTCCTCTTCTTCTTGTTTTCATTTCTTCTCAAAATCTTTTTTTTTTCTTTTTTCTGTTGTGTCCAATTTTGATGATGTTTTTTAAGAGTTGTGTCTTTGTCAGGGGTGCATTGTTGTAATTTATTAGTTTTGGCTTCTTTGTTATTGTAATTATTATCATATGTTTAGTCTTTTTTTTTTTCTCTTCTATGCGAATATTCCCGGACACGCACACGTTCTGCTGCGTGAACTGAATTTGAGGTTAATATTGTGAGTTAATGGAAGGAACTATAATACATTCTATTGTGTCGGGTTGGGTGGGGATAGCATCCCAGGTTTTGCATGTGATTCATTTAAATTTACTTGACCGGCTGCTTTTTGCAGCATCCAGCAATATGGCCTTACCACCCCACCCCCCCAACTTCTCATTTTTAAGTGTGAATATACTTAATAGCTCGTGCTGAAGCTCACACATGCACAGTTTAGCAGTCGTCTGTCACGGGAGGATTCTGCATTCATGCTCACAGATCTCTGTCCTTTCAGCCCCACTTTTTTTCATACATAACACACACACATACTCGTCTCCCAGCTTCTCTCACCATGTGTTTCCTGTTCTGACCACCAGAGGGCTTCAGGAGCAAGATTCCAGCTGTTACATTTGAAGCTTGATGAGATTCATTGACAACACTGTAGTGAATTCACATGGTCCTATTTAGGTTTTGTCCTTTTTTACACATGTATATAGACTTACTGTTTACTAACTATCATTGTAATTTACATCAGAATCTGAGTTGCAGACAGTTTGAGTCTCATCGTAAGCGATGACTTCACCAACTGCATGCTGTTTGAATAACCGTAACTGTAACATACCACATACTTGAGTTTCATTCATGGCTGCTTCTGAGCTTCTTAAGAAGCTAGGAAGGTACGTGTTTGTTACCGAACCCAACTTGAATGTTTGACCGTTCTGTCGCGATGTCCAGAGTTCACCTTTGCTGAAACTTTAAACTCGAGCTTCACCAACACATCCATCTACACTTTTCCATCCATCCTCATGCCCGTGTGGCCCTTTCGTTCATTACATTTATTTCCCACTGACCTTTGAATATTCCCCACAAACTAGCTGCTACACCAGACAAAATGCATTTCAATTCTTTTTTACAATATAAAATTTGGCTGTTTTTGTTTATATATGAAAATACATTTCTACATATATTTAAGTGTTATTGTATCGTGTATATAATCAGTATTAGGCAAACGAAGCCATGATTAGGATGGAGAGGCGTCAGGTTGTGGATAATTGAAGTGTCTGTGACTGTGCTACAAGTTAGGCTTCTGTTCGACTCGTGCCCTGTGACGGGGTAGTCAGGTTACGTTTGGGCTCACTGGAAAACCCCAAATTTACTTAAAGCCCTCTTCCTCAAGAGCTCTGCAAAACAAGGGGCCAAGTGGGGACCCACTACATGTTTCTCAGAATGTGATTTGTGTATATGTTTGAGAGCGTTAATCCCCATATGACCAAGCCCTGGTTCTGAACATTGCCTCACAGAGACTTAACAAGTGTGATGGTGAGCAGAGTTGTTACAGCCCTTAGCAACATGTCTGGCCCATGATTATGGCTGTGCCTCTTCAGGATGCTTTAAAAATGTCATTAAATATGTTTTATATTATGCCAAAGGATGTGGGGGTGTTGTTGGATAGTTATGGTTGGTTTATGAGCACAGTTCGCAACATTTCTACTTTTTAGTAAGAGGCGGGGCGCGTCCACCAAACAGAATAAGACACAGGTCAGACATGAATTGTATTAAAATCTTGAAACTCCCTATGCTTGAAAAGTCCAAGCACGAGGTTTGGGAACCTTAATTTTTGCCTTGTCTACTGGCTTTCGCACCCTCTTGCTAACTCAAATCTCTTTGTACATAAAGACTGGGGGCTTTAGATCTTTGCTTTGATTAATAAGCTCAAAGAATGTAAAAGACTCCAGAAACCGTCCTTCATTATTTACCACGTCTCTCAGAACTGCCTGCTTTTAGCTTTCATGCATTATTCATCTAATAAACATGAGACTCTTTGCACTGTCACAAATGACTCGCTGTGTTTAACGACTGGTTACTGAGGAGTAGCTTTACTGTACAGACTTGTAGGAGAGTTGTGTGATATTCTGGAAGAAAAGAAAAAAAGTCATTTGTCTGTGGTTTGTTCCTTCTCAGATATTTTAGAAGTCTCACCCAAAACCTGCCTATACCCAAATTCCCCCCAAAGCTCTTTCCTACTCCTCTCTCCACTCATGAGTAGCACCTGTTGGGGGGGCTGTTGTAGCTGCTGCTTGAACAGATACTCATATCTATTCCAGGCCCAGGTCCTGCTGCATCTTTGAGGGCTTGAGTACAGAGCTGACTGCTCAACGATGTTTATAACGATAGGATAGAACGGTGCCTTAGATTGAGATTTAGTATTTTTATTGTGTAACAGTTAACTATGAAAGCTTCTCCTTACCTCGGCCTCGACAATCAGTCTACCCAACCAGGGCAACTTTGTGAATATGAATACTTCTGTGGAAGATTTACAAACCTAACAGCGCCCTGTCCATGAATAAAATTTGTACTGTAAATATATCTAAAGTGTACTGAGATGATACAAACTGTTAAAACAATAAAGTCTTGCAAAAATAGTCTTTTGCCGTGTTGTTAATTTCTTGCCGTAGAGAAATAAGAGACTTCGGATCACTTTATTCACTTTATCGCTTTATTCTGGTTTTACATTTAACTTCACTCACAAAGTCTTTGATATATGAGCAGTTTATATTTCAACATCAATCTCTAATTTGTATTTGAAATTTACTCAACTTTTTTTTTTTTATTCTCATAATCCATTTAAACGTTCAGATCCTGATTATTAATCAAAGCTGGTATATATGAGCAGCATTATGCATGTAAAAAGCATTTATTCTCTCTGAAAGATTCCAGTAAGGCACTGAAAAGGCATTGGCCTCAGAAGGCAGCACATCCCAATCCCACAAAAGAAATTCTGTCACCATGTTAGTATCCATCCCTGACACTGATACAAGTTGCAATAATGTATATGTAGATAAATGATTCAAGCTAGTGCATTTTTAGTTGAAATAGCTTCTACTCTGTCAACCTCTCAAAGAGAAGTGTCACTAAAATTGACATTCGACATTGCTATGCTAATTAAACAATAACATTTCTGCTCTGTTATAAAGTCATACTCCAAAAACCCGCAAAGTAAATTGGTTATTTTGCAAATCAATAGTCAGTTTTGGTGTAATTCGACTTTAAACAGGGATCCTCTGCACATCTGGTTGTGCAGCTCACAGCTTCTTGGCACAGTCGGGGCAATGGATGTGATCTCCGCTAATGACAAAGCGTTTGTTGGCCAGCGAGAGGGAGCACCTCTTGCAGTTGAAGCAATACTCATGCCAGGAGTATCCCTCATAGTTCACCACGTTGGTGCCATGTCCGAACCCTGCAGAGACAGAAGGACATCTGTCAGTCAGCAGCAGAAGACCGATAATTCAGAAGCCACATGCAATTGTTCACAAATTGTTGTCAACCTTCCTTTCACTTGGCCTAACATTCAGCACAGATTGGTCTTAAATTACTAGAATATTGAAATCTGAGATCTGAAATCGAAGCTTTTGAAGACTTTATAGGCATCGTTTCAACAAGTTTGAATTCCAGTGTTTGGACGCTCCTGTGACGCTGCTACTGCTGCACTTTACTCTACTCGGACAATTCTGAATGTTGTCGTGGCTGTGACAATGGTTGTCAGGAAAAAAGCTAAGGTGGGTTTCCAATATATTTTTACCTCAGTTCAGATTTTGTATATTTATAATTATAAGTATATTGTATTTCTATAGTATATAATAAACTTAAAAGGAGCAGGGAAACAATACAATATGTAACACTTTATTTTACAGGTATGTCACATTCTCATGAAGTTTAATTTGATACTAATTATAGGGGAAATAGAAAGTTTAAAATAAAATGTTACCAAAAGATCTACTTTTTCTGCTGTGGAACACTCAACGCAATGCACATCTGCATTGCATCATGGTCTATTGAGTCATCTGTCTGTAGATTATAATTAATAGAGCCCATTCTAGGTGTGCAGGACACATCCAGAAGAAGAAAAAGAACTTCAAAATAATTTTAAATGTTTTAGATTTATCCCATCATGCATTCTGTATACATTCAAGACAATCCTGGTTTCTGATTGCAACAGAAAACCTACTAACAAGAAGACGTGTTAATGCAGCCCTGACCTGTGATTGGGTTCTTGCATCCATGGCACTTCTTGGCCACATCAGTCTTGAAGCAGTCCACGCAGTAAACGTTGTTCTCGTGGGAAGTGAAGCGAGCTCCCGCCAGAGTTTTACGGCAGGTGTGGCACACGAAACATTCGGAGTGCCAGGGCTGATCCTGGTAGCTGATCCCTCCAGAGGTGATGGGCTAAGAGGGACAGGGGAACACTTTGATTCATGATCTCAAACACTACACGGCTGCAATATGACTCATTCTGCTGAAACTGCTGAACCGTCTACACCACTGTTTTATTTCGAAATAGACAGGACACTTCACTGAAGGTGATGCATGAGCTCCTCCAGACTAGCAAACAGTAGCAAACCGATGAGTGTTTTTACCACCACAAAACATACACAGTGATACAATCAGGGCTTGTACCTGCTTGCAGTGGAAGCATTTCTTGGCAAACTTCTTGTCATGGCAGGGAGCACAGTAGATGTCATCACCCTTGGTCAGGAAGCTCTGTGTCCGGATCGGCTGTTTACATTCAAAGCAGGTGAAGCATTCCTCGTGCCACACCTTGTTCTTGTACTCCACGTTCTGGGATCCTAAAACACAAACATAAAAATCAAATCAACTATTCGGGCTGAAAGTTGATGGAATTTTCCCTTCCAGTCAATTTTATTCCACACTGTCTGACATTATCATATATATTTTGTATGCGTTTGTTACACATCTTCATTGAAGCTTCATGATGTTTATAGTAAGTGAAATGTTAAAATATAAGACTTCTTTTTAATGGTTGCAAAAATATTCTGTATGTTTTGAGCCACCTGCTGGTCACTGCTTGTTGAGGATATTGTGTGGAACAAATGAGGAAGCTGGCCTATTCTGGGCCTCTACGGTAACTGATAATAATAACAACATCTATTTATATAGCACTTGACTCAATGATACAACGCTTTATATAGAGCATGAAATAGAATATGAATAGAAACATGAAATATGTGCGACTAAATAAGCAACAATCAAAGTAAAAGTTTAGAATGAACACCTTTAAGTATTATGTATAAAGAAAATCCTGCTAATCTGCTTCATCAGGACTGTGTGGGTGTGTTTTTGATCAGATTTAGCTGCACAAAAGCCCTCATTCATCACCAAATTTTAATTCAAATGTTAAACCCTGATTGGCACATGGAAGTATGTGACACAACATTTTTACCACTGAGCCTCACCCACATTAAACCAGTAAAGGAACACAGATAAAAGCACAAATACAGAAATGTCCCAAGTAAAACAACCAAAACTGTTCTAACAGTGCCAGAAAATTGTGTGCTTGTGGTAAAAAAGTATAATAGCAAACCCACCTGGCATGACCACCTTGTAGCAGCCCTGGCAGCGGTTGCCATCTTCCCGGGAGCCACACTTGCCACACATTATCTTGCCATCATCCCGGGCACTGAACGGCTCGCTAGCCAGCGGCTTGTAGCACTTGGCACAGCGGAAACAGTCTTCATGCCAGTAGCGGTTCTTATGGTGGAGCTCCTGGACACAGAGAGGAGACGCGTGGGTGAGCAGAGGTGCCCTCAGTAAGTCCTCACGCAGACCTCATTAAAGTGTTTGTTTACTCATGATGTGGACGGAGGCTCCAGGCCAGAATGCAGAACAAGCCCATGTGGCAGGCATTAAAGTGGAAGTGAAGTGAAGTGGGATGTGGCGAGCCATGAAGGAGTTAGAGGACTGGTGGAAGATGGTGGAAATGCGATGTAAAGTATTAAGACCTATTAGTAGCAATGATTTGTCTTTTTCTCATATTTAACGGCCTAAGTATTTTGGGAGCAGAGGCCACTGCTGGATGACAGACAAGTTGACAGATAAGAGATAACTAAAGAAAACACACACACACAGATGCATCCTCACTTTCTGGCTTTCACTTACTCTCTTAGTCTGTGATCGTATTAAGCCTATAACATCCATAGTAGACATCATATCAGTCATTGTGCTGCTGTAACACCCGCATTTGCCGTCTGGGAGATCATTTAAGGATTATCTTACCTTCTCTTAAAATTCAAGGTAGAAAATATGTTACCATAGAAAGGCACAGGTGTAATATAACTGGGCACACTGGTTGAATGGAACAAAGCCATCCTTAATGGTATTAGTTGCATCTTTGCTTTTCCTGCTGTGACAAAATGTCTGCTGAGGAAAAAGGCCTGTGAGCAGACCATAATTCTGTACAGGATCTCTTGCTCTCTGTTATCTACTCTCTCTGTGTCACACAAACACACAAATAGATACAAAGTGTCCTTTATGCAGTAAAGAGTAAATTATTATTATTTATATTATTATTATTACTATATTCAATTTACAATATAAAAACATAATCTGTCCTGCATTCAAAACGTACTTTTCCTGGTCCATTTCAGAATAATGTATATCATATTATTGGATTTGATTGATCGATTAATATACATATCACTTTAATGTTGCAGCTGCTAAAGGTGGGGCCAATTCTAATTACTTTGTATACATTTTCCATATCTAATCTATAGCATTACACCATATTGTATTTTTTTATCATAGTTTGAATTAACAATTATAATCTAAAACTAAATTTATCAAATAAATATAGTGGAATGAAAAGTACAAGTACCTCAAAATTGTACTTAAGTACAGTATTTAAGTAAATATACTTTCCGGTGCTACTAAACAGAACTGAGTGACTTGATGCTTTTGTCACTCCCTCTTTTACTCATTCATTATTTTTCTTTCACACAGTTTTTTCACCTTGGAGTCGGCACCAATGGGGCGTCTGCACTCTGCACAGGTGTTGGCGCAGAGCTTATCAAAGCACTTGGTGCACACATGCTTTTCGTCCTTCTTCACATACTTCTTCCCATGCAGGTTGTCACGGCAGTAGTAGCAGTCGAATCGATCAGTCATGGTGGAGGTGAGATAACTCCTGGGGCCTGTGGAAACACAAGCGTCTGTCAGACGGTGGACTTAAAGTGCTTCTACCCTCCCTACATGACTGGATGTTTCCCTTAGACACCAGATGGGGTCAGTGTTGCCTTTTCTAACATCCCAATTGAACAATGCAAACATTATATTTATACATAAACAAAAGAAATCAAGAAAGTCAGAAATGCAATATAAGAACAATGCATTTATTCATTAAATGAATGGAGTTTGCACAGCACAATTACGCCCAAGGCTTTTACTGAATCTGACCTCTGTACCTTAATATGCAAAACAAATCTATGGAGAAATGGGACACGAAAATACATTTTATGTGTTTTCCTTTTAATATTGGTGAGGCGCAGCTCTAACAGCTGCATACCAAACTGATGAGAGAAGTGTGAGTGAGGTAAAATATGCAGCCCACAGATGTTGGCTTGTTGTCTACATATTTTTAGACCGGCTGGCTCATTCCCATCACCCCCCACCTTGGAGACCACCTCCCCTGAGTCCGGCCACACACTCTCTCTTTTTGTCTGCATTTTGGCCAGGGCATTTGATTGGCTGAAAGTGTCAACACTCTAAACTGAGTAGCATTGCTTCTTCATTTATCAACATTCCTGTGCTCCCATCACAGACGGCCTCCACTGGGAGCAGACTGAGGGGTTTCCATGAACAGTTGTTGTGTAGGGTGGAGCGTGTGGACATATAGTGTTTTATCTACATCACTTTAAAGCTTCTCTCTCTCTTACACACACTGGGTGTTGGGGGAGAACGGCTAAACAGAGTGTGAACTTAATTTTTTCAGCGCAACAGATATCATTTTAAGTTAAGTTATTATCATTTTAATAACGTCAGTACAGCAGGCGTGATGGAGGAAACAATGGATGGAATGGCATTTTGTCCCAAGTTACCATAGGAACAAGGAAAATATTTATGAAAGGGGACTGCAGCTATTCAAGTGGGATGTGGTAAACAGCCGTGTGATAGGGATGAGCCTCCCGGAGCGTGGTATGTGCCCCTGGTGTGGGTGTGATGGATACATGGGAGAGTGTTTGAAGCAAGGGAGCTATCCGCAGCTGTGCTCCAGGGATAAAGACTGGACTGAGGACTGAGCCCTGACACGCCCCACTACGCCTACACTAACCTCCTTGTAGAAATTACATGGCTCTAAAACAGGAAAAACTGTCCAAGTCCAACACAGTCGATCCTGTCAAATCACACACACAATGCTCAGATCTCATTACTGAGATCTATTTTAGACATGCACCCCTCTATTTAAAGTACACTGACCTTCCAGAGGGGACAAATACAGAGGGATGCAAAGGGATGACTGCTGGGACTTTTATGCTGCTTTTGTGGCTCCATTTGAGACATGTCCAGTACTTTAATCCTTTGTTACAAACAGTGTGACAGCTGCCCCCTGTCAAACAGGCGTGGTATGTACCGATGCTCAGCTGTGGAGGGAATGAAATATACCCCTGTGATCCCTTAGGGAAGCAAGGAAGGTCAATGTGAGACCAGTTTGAGAGGTGAGTCAGAGCACAGTGGGGTGTTCAAAGACAGAGCGACCCAGACTGTATATCAGTCAAATCAACATTGTCCAAATTTTCTTGAATAATGTCAGCGAGTTCTCTTGAAAGCAGGCCTCCTACAGAATCATTTCAACATAATCGCAGTTTGCTATCATGTTGCTTTGAAGAAAACCAATACAGAAAAACAAAAATAAATGCAAACCCTGGAGCAGACTGTTCTTTAGTCTTGCATCGAGAATTTAAAATGAAAGAGAGAGCTCCAGATATTAGACCACAGATTCCTGCTATAAGGTGATATCATCAAATAACTAAAAATGTTCATTTGCCATTAATTTGACAGCAGAAAAAGGTTAAATCATCCAACAAAACAAAAAAACATCAAAACAAAAGCTCCAAAAAGCTCAGTGGACATTTGAGATGAGATTATATTATTACATATTGTTGCTGTTTGATAAGAAAACAAAGTGCATCTTCAAGTTTGGTGATTTTTCTTTGTAATAGAAAAACTGAAGCATTAAATGTTCCATTATGGGTGGATGAAATTATCCTATTTATCAAACGGAATAAACCATTTAAAATTAAAATTGGATTATCGGAAAAAGGATTGTTGCAAAATTGAGAACAAGGCGGCTGTTCTAAGATCATAAAAATACAGCAATATCATGTAAAAATGTTTTTACAAATTAACTTTAGATCCAGGACAGTTCTTCCTGACCACCTGGTTACCGGTAACACATTCAGTAACGTATTTAGCATCTTGTGTTCGCACCACCTTTTAAAGATTTTACCTGAGTGTTTGTAGTAAGCCATGTTTGGTTCCAGTCAGGAGGAGAAGAAGAAGGAGGACAGAAAGAGGAGACAGTAGCATCCACAGAGGGTCAAACCCAGAGACCACACGCTTCATTAAGTTATGGAGGTCTGTATATACCCCTCTGTGACCCCCACACCCCCCCGTCCAAGGCCAACCTTCGGCTCTCCGGTCCATTTTAGGGTATGCATTAGAGAATAGAGCGGATGAGAGAGAGTACGATGCAGGGGGGATGGATTAGGTGATAGAGATTGGATTCCACAGGTGAAAAAAAGAAAACACAGTCTGAAGATTTTGAATGATGGTCATGTTAACAGATACTCCCATTGCCCCGGCATAAAATGTTCTGTTAGACAGTTGATAACATGTACAGATGACATGTTGGATCCCTTAACATCGTAGCTCAAGGGAATGACTCACAGGAGGACTGAGCTGAGGAGAGACAAAGGGATGTGTGTTATATAAGTATCTCTATTTATATCTTCTCGTCTGTGTGTGCGTAGCTATATAATGTATGTCACATTTCCTAGAAGATGGTGGGATATGCTCAAAACTAAAGTGTAAAGTGAGCCAATGTAAAATATTTTAGAATGACTTACTGTCAGTGATACATTTTTCTCTCTGTTATCTCTATCATTCTTATTCCAAGGGATAATATTTCCTTTAAAGCTCCAGGAAACATCCACTGCATTCCTGATAGAAAGGCAGAGAGACATCATGAATACTCTCATCAAAAATGTATGTTCTAACAGGGAAAGAATGTCCTCACAGCTATAACTGATGTGAAAGTTAAAATAGATTATATATATATAATAAATATATTATATTTTTAAAAATAAATTAAAATAAACAAGTTTTAAGCTGTGAGTTCAAATATTCCAAAGTCAATAATTTATATTGCTGTTAAATACTAATAATAACGGCATCCAGCTTCTTTAAAAACTTTAAAATGCTACTAAAAAGCCCAGATATTTATGATACAAAAACAAAGCTAACAGTTGTTCATTTACAAATCCATCATCCAATGAAAGCATGCATTTGCAGGCTCAGTTTTAGCTCAGTTTTCGATCTCTACCAACTTCTGACAGAAATATTGGCTCTTTAGTTGCGAAATGCTCCGCTATGTTCACCAGCTAACTGCTAACTGTAATTGTCTGAACAGGTGCTGAACAGGTAGTGGAGATTTTTTGCAGACAACAGCTAAAAACAACGCTATGAGAGCTGTGAGAGGGAACAAAAACAGCAACACAACAGATTGTGGGATGGAAATCCAAAACAAGGAGCTGAAAGAAGCTAAAATGTTCCGCAGGGTTGCGGGAAACTGCAGAGTCAGATGATAACTCTTTGTGGGTTCACCACTATGACACCTTTCACATTACTTTTAGTCATTTGAGCCACTGCTATTCTAAAAAAAATTGATTGTAGCTGCTTTAAATTGAATTAAATATTACAATTTCTATTTCCACCAACTAACATTGGTCATTTGTTCATCCTTTATCATCTATTCTGCAGATGTGGCTCCACAGATGGCACTTTACTCTTATTGTTTTGGACCTTTACAGTCAGACGAGTTTATAAAGAAATATAGGATCCTAATGGTAATGAGACAGGAAACAAATAAGTTAGTCAGATACAGTCATGATACCATAACTAAACTCAATTAGGAACCATAATACTTTCAAAAAGGGAAAACTCATCTCTTAACCATATTAAATAGTCTTCTTCATATATCAGACATGAAACAAATCAATGCAGTGAGCTTGTGTGTAAGTGTATTTGTGTGTGTTTGTGGGCTTAAAGGCAGCTGGTTGTAATTACAGATTTGATTTGGTCCATTACCACAGAGCACATTACGTTTGTCCTTTTATATCCTGTCACCTAATTACTCTAAACCCATAAAGACTAATTAATGAGCAGGAAGGCGCCGGGACTCCTGGCCTTTAAAAAAACCTCCCCAGTAGATGATCTGCTCTTTGTTGAATCAAGAAATCTGTTCTCCACTCTCATGCTAATATTTAGATTGCTCTAGTTTCAAATGTTTTCATCTCTAACCAGACACTTCTGCCCTCGTCGATTCTTCCTTTCCATTCCACATCTCTGTCTTCCTCCATGGTGCCTTTATCTCTGCTTCCCTCATTCGCAGCATTGAATTAATGTGGATTCTGACAGTCAGAGGTGGAGCAAAACACTGTGAGAAGACTGAACAGGTTCTTTTTATTCTACCAGTTGACAAATGGAATAATGATGATGAGACTAATTAGGAAAGATTGTGTGTACATCTTCCCAATATATCAGAAGTCCAATATTACTGGGCAGCAGCACTCATAAACAAAATGCAGAATAAAGTGCTTAAGGCAATTTAGAAACTCCTAACTCAAACTCATAATCATAATTCCATTGTTAACAATTCGGTGTCATTCGAGTTATCAAAGTGCTACCGGAACCAGTGAAAGCGCCATTAGCATTAGCATTAGCATCATCGGAACACATGGAGGTTGTTGTTGAAAACCCACATTTGATATAAACAAACCACCAAAAGTCCAATGATGGAATCATAAAGTCAAGATAAATGGCAGCATAGTGGAAAATATACAAACATTTTCCACTGGAAAATGTTGTTTACATGCTTGCCAGACTACATACTGTAACATTTGTTTAAATACATATAGTTAAATTAGCTTTTTAAGCTGCAGGGCATGTTTATTTATCCATTTTCTTCTTGTTTTGCTTTTCTGACGGCACTAACATGAAGTATATCTGGGGATGGTGTTAACTGTGACCAGTGACTGCTGGAATGCAGTGCCCACCTCACCACCTGCTATCTCCAAAGCTCCACTTTCAATAGAGCAGAAATAACTTCTGATCACCTGGAACAATAAACAAAACTATAAATATATTTTTTTCCAAATAAGAAAATCCTGATTCAGTACGTAGACATTTTTATATTTTGACAAAAAAACGTATTTAACATTGTCCCTGCCACTAATGGAAACACACAGTAATATGCTTGTGTAGTTTTGGTAGGTGTTGCTTCTTGGCTACAAGCCCATAACCCTTTTGGGGCACAGAGAAACAGGAAATCTGGCCTGTACTTCCTGGACAAATGAGAGGAAATTGCTCCATGTGGCTGGAACAAGCACCCACATTCTCATCACGGTTACCAACAGCAACAAAAGCCTCTGTGTCTGAGAGCTCATCTCACAACATGACCTCTCGCCATGGACATCCATGTGTTTCAGTAACCTTCCAAATCTGGTTAGTGGACAGACAGACCAGTGACACACTGAGCCATGCTATCTCTGTCAGGGGAGCAGTGACTCACAATGCACACACACACACACACACACACACAAACAAACAAACAAACAGAGCACGGTGTCAAGACAACAGGACAGACACACACTCTCATTTGTCCACACACAGAGCTGTATTACAACACGGACATAAGGTCAGTGAGTGGCTGAAGTAATCTGGGTGTGACTGCAAAACCCAGACACACTGAGGTCAAATATGTGTGGACAAAAGGCCACGAGGGGAGCTCTATCAACACAGTAACACTCCTGTCCAACGGATATGGCTTGGAGTGTTGTTCACACACACACACACACACACACACACACACACACACACACAATCACACACGCACTTTGAGATAAAACCTTCGCTGTACACCAGCGAGCACTTCAGCTCTCATTGGTCTCACATGACTCAAGTCTCTAAAAACAGAAAATGACAGTATCTGTTTTCTAACACGACATAAAACTTAAATTTTTCACGGACATGCAATGTTGAGACAGTGACATGTGGGGTGTTTCTTAAGAATTGCATCACTCAACCCTAAGGAAAGACAGCATTTAAAACACAATCTCAGTGCCTTTATCCTCCCACTGTGAGCCAAGAAACAGAGCTTTAGCGGTTTATCATAAAATAGAGGTAGCCGTTTTTAAACACACATATAATCAGTACGGGAAAGTAAAGAAGTAGAATTATTTTAATTATTTGAGTATTTGAGTATTTTAACTCTATGCTACTTTATACTTTTACTCAACTACATTTCAGAGGGAAACAATGTATTTTTTACTTCATTACAGTTATCTGAAAGCTATAATTACTAACATTTACTTTTGATACTTTTTTTTTCAAAGGCAGGACTATTCCTTTTAAGTCCATTTTCACTGTGTTACTGATACGTATGTAAAGGATCTGAGTACTTCCACCACTGCATGAACACCTTGGCTTTGTCTCTTTTAAAGATCTTACATAAGGCATCCAACGCTCTCAGTCGCTTTCATTCTCTCTTATTGTGGCTCTTGCTCTCTCCTCATTCCTTTCCCACCTTCTTCACAAAGTAATCATGTGCAATTTTCAGCTGAGGCTTTTCTCTGACTCGAGCGGTAAAGGGAGAAGACAGCAGTACAGCCCGGGCACTTCGACTTCCACAAGAGAGAACATTGCCTCCTCTGAGCTTGCTCAGCTCGCACAGATAAACAAGCAGCATTGCCTATTTAGGAGTAGTGCGCTGGGCGGGTAAGAGCGCTGTTTCATCTGTTTCATCAACTCAGGCACACCCTCTCTTTCTGTCTCTGTCGCTCCATTTGCAAGAATTAAAGAAATGATGAAACTGTCTTCTCAACAGAAACACATCTCTGCCTGAGAAACCTGCAGGCACCAAAGTGCCTTTGTGTGGCAAATGTCCTGCTGCTGGGCCGATGGCAGAGGAGACCTCACAGGCACTGACAAACAACAGCTTCAATGAAGATTGATATGAATTATACACTATACATACCAGGCTTTATGAATATAATATATAATCATCTGTAACTCTGTGTGCCCTTTGTATTTGTACTCTGCTTTTGTGCTGATTTTACATAAAATATTTAAAATAAAAAGACTTCTAAGACACATATTATAGTCTTAAAAGTGATTTATAAATTGTAGAGAAAAAAAATCAATCCCTAAAGAAAGAGCAGTCTTTTGAAGTTGAAAGTGGGTTAATTTATTACTCAGTGAAGTACAACGTTTTTATGGGTTTTGAAGGATGGTGAAGTCATACTGGAGCCACAAGGAGGTCCAGTGTTCCAGAAAAAGGGCCGTAATCTCCAAGTCTCTTTAATGACATCATGCATTTGGTTTGGCAGCTGCCCAAACCAGAAGGGAGGAGACAGAGAGCTGATGTATGTTTTAACACACACACGACATCACATATGGTACCTTTGGGCTATGCTGCTCGTTATACAGATGCAAGCAGTACAATATTATCACTTCACACCGTTTGATCTAAAAAATATGATCTGATGCAATCCAATCCAATAGTCCTGCCGCTATCATCACCTTTTTTGTGCTGGAGTGCATTACATTGTACACTCAGGTATTACAGTATGTATGAGGGATGGGTTGTGAATGGATGGCGTAATAGTTAACATTATAGCACAATTCAACACAACACTTGTACAAAAAGATGTCCTTCAGAATGACCATAGAGTTGAATCAACACCTCCCTGACAGCACTGGGTTACATTACATCCTGCAGTACTGTCTCTACCTCTGCAGGTATATACAACATCTTCCTTGACATTTTTGTTCTTGTGCTCTTTGATTATAATCAACACATTATCAGTGGCGGAAGAAGTATTCTGATCCTTTATTAAGTAAAAGTAGCAATACCATATTGTGAAAATACTTCAGTGAGATGAAGGTGCTACATATAAAACCTATATTTATAAATCTATTTTACTGGGTCATAATTATTGATGCATTCCTATGTAAGCATTGCTTTAATGTTGTAGCTGGGTTATATTCTAGTTTTAAGTGCTTTATATATTTCTGGGTGGTTTTGGTTGTAAAGTGCATCATATTTTATACCGTTATAAATATTAAAAAGTAACAAGCAACATAACTTTATACTATAACAAAGTATAAAAGTATAAAAGTATAAAATGGATATAATCATTTAAATACCTCATAATTGTAGTTAAGTACAGTGTTCTTAGTTGCTTTCCACTATTCTTGGTTATCATCAACAACATTTCTACGTTTTTCACTTTAAAAGGAAGTCACTGGCAATGGATCGGACAAGACGTTGATACAAATCAAAAATAAACGTTTAAAAGTTCACTTACTCTATAAAAAAATAAAAACTGGAACAAACAGGATGGAAGTATAATGATGTAGGCAGATAGATAGTCCACAATAAGTACCATTGCACATCACCTGTTGCGCAGCGCAACACCAAACCGGTCAGGCGGACTAAAAGAAATGTGTCGCACATTTCAGTATTTTTCAGTGAGGACCTTCTGTGTGTCTGAGGATGGAACTGAGTCTAAATATGTCGGAAACCTGCATCCGATAATACCTCCAGTTACGCTTTTGGCATAACTGAACTTACGTGGACCAAATAACAGCCCTGTGGTCAACTTCTCCTGTCTCCCTGTTTAATATCACCTGGCGTGAACGCAGCTGTGGTGCTGGACTCACCTCTCCAAAGCGAACTGATGAGCGTCTCACTCCACACCAGCAGTGTGTCCGGTGGGTTTGGCTGAGAGGTAAAAATCTGCGGAGGGGGATGCAGCCTTAAAAGACAGAGGGAGCAGGAAGAAGAAAAAAAACCCACACAACTGCAGGACACGAGCCAAACCTCTTTAAGCTCTCATAAACAATGACCTCAGCCAGGAATTTACAAGCCCTCTTGTGAAGTTCTGCACAGAAAGTCATAACTTTTCTGCACCAAGAACCTCTGAGACTTAACAATCGCACGTTAGTGTTAGAGGCTGGTCTGTTGCGCAGGGATCTCCATTTATGATTCATTCTCCTCACAACATTTGAACATTTCTGCAGTCAACAAAAGATGGACTGACTTGTGAAGTTGACACGCTTCTGTCCCACTGTCTGTCTGTCTCCCTCTTGGCCTCGCTCCTCTCCTTCTTTGGTAATGAATAGGAATTACATCAAGATGACTCATTCTTAACCCAAAGTAAATACATGCAGCCTGTAAACTTAACCCTTGAAGTTAATCCATTATGTTTACAAATGGATGATGGAAAGCCCAAAAGGTGTTCGTGTTATACAACACAGATGCCAGCTTTTATATCAGCTGTGTCATTGAGACTAAACTATTATTATTATTATATATATAAGCTATTTGAATGGTCGTTTCAACTACATCCAGTGTGTCCGTCCGCAGACATAAACATCTGTCTCAATTCGAGACACAGGTGAGAGCAAGGATGCATGTGTTTGTACAGTCAGGATGATGATATAAAGGTCATGTCTGTTGAGCTACAACTCCATTTTCCTGCAACATGCTCTTAAAATTAATGTCTTTTTGTCAACGATGCATATCTGCAAGCTCTCAATTTGTAACCCATTACTGTTACATGACTGTAAAATAACCGAACATCATCAAGGACTGTTGTTCCATTCGATCAGTGTTGATGAGAGCCACATGTTTTTCGGTCGGTGCAGGTCCGTCTGTCACGAACATCTGGCTGGGGATGTTTCACCGTGCGTATTTGCAAGAAGAAGAAGGGCAGGTTATCGTTTTGTGGAAGGAGCGTTTCACTAAACACATAAGAATCCAGTTTTTACCGGATAAAGTCAAGTACAACAGAAGGTGCGCATCAAAAAAATGTGTTCTTGTAATAGAGGAATACATTTTTTCTTACAATAATACACTGGAGCGAGATACTTTTTGCTTGATTTAATACCATTTTACAGTTTAAGTTTTGAATAACAGCAAATATCTGGTGGAATAATAACACATTTATTTCCTGATAAACAACATCAACAGCTGTGTGGAGTGAGTGGAGAGCTTTAAAGACACACAGCTCAGTTGAGAGACAGATATCAGTTGAAGCCGAAGCCAAGTGGCCCTTTAAAATGACCGTTTCCTCCCTGGACTGTAACTCCACTCCACACACATTCTTGAGCAGACTGGAGGGAGTTGTGCCCATATTAGGAACATTTTACCTGATATCTGCCACAAATCGCTTCTGGGAGAATGAAATGCCATCAGTCTTGGCTGAGCAGGGTGCGGCTTTTATATGAACAACACTCTGCCCCTTTATATTGGACAGAGGAGTGGAATTTGTTTAGATTATCGTTGTTATTGTTTCGATTCATTTTATCGTTGACAACAAAACGCGACAGAAGAATGGTGGTGCAGTTCAGGGTGATTTGTAAGCTTGGTGACTGATCAAATTGGGAGAATGAAGATGGAAATATTAGATGAGAAGATGAGCATGGTGCATATTTCACGTGGTGCCTCAGAATTCAACTTATTTTAAATGAATGTATTCAATAAATACAGCATGAGGAGTCACGTAGCCCTCACATCACACGAGAGAAGGTCTGACAAATGAGAACACAAAAACATTATCTCAGTTAACCTACAAGAAGGAAAACTCCATGTACACGTATTATTAATCACAGGTTTAGACTGTTGACAGAATGGGAGACAAGTGACTCAAACTGCAGTATTTTAGCCCCAGTTTTGATGAATCACAACTTTTTCAGTTTGAGTCCTTAAAATAAAATGATGTCTGCGTGCACCATCATAACAGGTCGCATATGTCTACAGAAAGTGAGCACTTTTTTTTCTCCTTGCATTGTTTCTACTGAACTTTTAGAGGCCTGAAGAGATAAAACTTTTCAGTGTTCCTTAAATATAAGAGAAACTTGTTTTTTGGAACTTTCCTGCTTATAATCACAAACTTTCATGTTTATCTTTTGACTCTGGGGGGGCTGTAACCCCATTTTGAGAATCCCCACCTCATATTTTTTTGTTTAATCCTGCTTTAGACCTGGACACGCCAGCCCCAGCCTAAAGTTGACTTTTTCCCTCTGGAATATTTGACAATCTTAAATTGCTTGTAGGGTTGGGCTACCTGCCATATTTCAATGCTATGAAGATTATGTTCTGTTCTTATGTGAAAATCCCTTTTTAGATTTATGAAAACTAAAATAAAATCACTCCAGGCACTAATCTCCTTTCACATTTCTTGTGGGTGGGAGGATCTGTGGAGCTTGACAGCTACATTCTTACACAACCCAGACGTCCAATAAGACAGGAAACAAGGTAAATGAAGAGGCCACTACAGCGAGGGCTTTAATCAAAAGCACAGGCTTCTGTTTATTGACCGATGCACGCACATGAACAGGTGAGAGTATATTTACACAGATGTAAACAGTCAGTACCTGCAACACAGAGGAAGAGAGAAAGAATACAGTGTCTCCCTCTCTGTCGCGCGCACACATACAAGCTCACATCCACACATCCACACACACACACACGATTTGCAGTATAAAGATAGAGTGGGCTGTCTGAAAACACAAAGCACAGCAGGCTTCTTTGGTCAGCTACTTCAGACAAGATTTCCAACGATCAAAGCCCATCACAAGTCACCACTCAGAGAACAGAGAGAGGAACACATACTGGCAGAGGAGTAGGCAAACACCAAAAACTATATCTGCTTTTGCAGATTTCACATTATTTGATGTGTCAGTTAAAGAACAGCGGCACACAATTCTGCTCGTATGTGTTTTTCTATTTTTTCTTTTCCTCCATCAGTGGAAGGTGAATGATTCATGCTCCGTAGACGTCATGGCAACAGCATTCATTCAGCAGTGTGTTGCAAACGTACATACAAAGTACCTGAAAGGTAAAGTGATAAGATGGAGCAACAGTATGAAAGGACTGTTAAGCATCGCGACTGCCGCTGCGATGTGAAATTAATTCTTTACAAAGTAACATCAATGAACCAACTTAACTTCTACTTAACATTTATTGAAAATTCATTAAACTGATGTGAATTTTCCCACAAGCTTCCAAAACATACGGTAAATAATATAAAAGCAGCCGTTAGATAAAACAAACATCATAGCAAAACTATGAAACATTCTCAATGGATGGAGTGCAAATTCTTTTTTTACTTCATGGTTTCCCTTCTACAAACTAAAATTCTGTAATGACACAAATGAAAAGTATAAAAAATGGTGGAAAGAACAAATCATTTCCAGGACAATGTGGTGTCAAGGGGCATGCACGATAAAAAAAGAAAAAAAGAAAAGCAAACAGCTCCTGCACAGCAGAAGATAAGTGTGGAAGGAAAAGCGATATCTAAAAGTCTGCTCCTCCTTCCACCTCTGTATCATCCCCAACACACGAACACACACACAAACACAGGCCTAACTAGCCTTCCTCATCCATTTCTCTTCCTTTTATCATCTATTTCTTTCACTCTATTCTTTAACCCCTTTATCATCTTCTTGCATCCACTTTTTTTCTTCTTCCTTCGGCTCACCGAATGGATGAACCACTAAACCACTGCGTTAAACTAAGTCATCATGTTGTGAGTGTTGTCTGGCTTCTGTCCACATCAACACAGCGTTGCCACAGCGACGCCCTGTCGACGCTTCCTGTTATACCCGCATTAACTGCTGATATATGCACACAAAGACCCCTGAACCTTCCGTTCTTCTCGTACACCCACACTGAAATAAGACTACAAGTTAAATGTAACACATCTGTTCGTGAGTTCCCTTCTAAAATCATGTACTTTTATGACTTTACACATCTTAATGATGTCACACTTGTAAGCATCCAACCATTGACCCTCAAGAACCCTCTTGTGTACAGCACTGAAAACTATCCAGCATATAAATACAATTATTGTTGTTCTATTCTGGCAATCCTCGTATTGATGCACTGCCACAGTACTAATGTAAATAATACCTGCGCATATCGAGGGAGAACTGATTACAACAATCATCATGTGTCCTTTACTGTCTTATCCACTGACTTCAATTTATACCTCACTGTGTAAAATCTAGGGCTGCAACAGTTGAACACATGAATTGCTTAATCAATTGAAAGAAAAAATGAAACCATTTTTAAATCAATGAATTGTTGAAATGTAAGTATTTGCTATTTCTTTAGTCCTCCGTGATGGTAAAGTGAAAATCTTTGGGTTTTCAACTCTTGATCAGACAAAACTAGACGTTCAGATATGTCAGCTTCTGTTGGACACTTTACAGATTAAACTATTAATCAATTATACAAGAAAATGTTTTAAACAATAATGAAAAGAATCATTGGTTGCAGCTCCAAACAAAATCACTTTCCTTTAGAGTCAAATTCATGTATTTATGAGTTTTTCAGGTTCATTTAGTGAGAAAAATTATCCAAAGTCTCGACATCAATGTGCGATTGCAATAGAAAAATGTAGTAATGTAGTAAATGTGTATGACAAATATGATTCTGTTGCAAAAATAATAAAAAACACATTATGGTCGTCTGCATTCGGATTTCACAAAATGCAGCAGGACAGAAATGGCACTAAGCTTTCTCCGTTCATATCATCACCTG
The DNA here is from genome assembly GCA_036023655.1 of Nannoperca australis. Lineage (NCBI taxonomy): Eukaryota > Metazoa > Chordata > Actinopteri > Centrarchiformes > Percichthyidae > Nannoperca > Nannoperca australis. Next base: position 76,123 of record JAVQJD010059928.1, on the reverse strand, counting down.
GATCTCGTTTTCAGAACAACAGCCCTTCGTTCTGCTGTGAGCAACATCAGCTTCCAAAATATATAAGGTGTAAAGTCCCTCTCTATGTCACAGTCAAAGGTCATTGGGAGAGATCTACAACTTTCACTGCCAGGGTACACTGCATCAGTGGCATCACATTGTTACAGTATTTACAGGCAAATAGCACAGACTGACTGCCCAAACACCCACGGAGTATATTGCTACCTTATGGATAGAGGTGTCTGTTAACCCTTTTGTATTTTTTTTTCTTTCTTACAAAGGAAATCTACAACAGCCCAACCTGAACTGGCTCTGCTTCCCAGAGCTGATCCAGTATGGGTTGCCAGGCTTAAAACTACAATTCCCAGGCACTTGATTGTAACCAAATGTACAGTAATGTTGTCCACTGGGTCAGCATGCCTCTGATGCACAGAGAGAAGCAGCGACATTCAAGGTCAGACCCAAAACATAAAAGCCCCCGACCTCCCGTACAAAGAAAACAACAAGCATCCTCAGCATGCATATGAAAGTTATAATACTCTTGTGATATATTGTACATCGACAAATTTGCTAGTGGTTGGTGCTTGCACTAACACATGCTGCTAGACCTCTGTTCAATGCTACAGTAAGGTGACTGACACACTACTTTAAGCCAAACTAAGAGAAACTGACATTCAATTGAATACCCCCCCAAAAAAAGCCTGCAAATAAATAAAACTATAGTACAATTGTGGCAGACGCCAAAAAGGTGTGGAAACGAGCAGAACGAGAATGAGGTAGAGACAGTGATTTGCCGCTAGAGGAAGTGAGAAAATATAACTGAGAGCAAATGTGTGGGTGGGGGGTGGGGGTGGGGGGGCGAGAGGAATCAAGCAAAGTGCAAGAGCAAAAAGTGGAAAAGGGATAGAAGGAGAGTCAGGTACTGGTCGACTGCTCGATGGCTCGGGTCAGTGTGAGTCGGACGGTTGCCTGGGTCGCCACTTAAAGACCATCATCACATCCGCAAGCGGTGGTGGGGGTCTGTAAAGGGTGGCTCTGAGTCATCCATGGGCAGCACCAGGCGTGTGCCCCTCATCACCAGCTCGTGATCTCCATACGCCAACTCTCTGTCCAAGTCATCAAAGGTGGCAGAGCCAGCGAAGGCTGGGCCGCCGCTGGTGTGGGCACCGGTGGCATCTGTGCTCACGGTGATGTCGCCATATGTCAGGTTCATATCACCGTCTGTCAGGATGAGGTCGGAGTCATCGTCCTTCAGCTGGCACTCATTCTGGTGAGAGGGAGGAGGGAAGATGTCAGAGACTTGTGACCACTGAATAAAGCAAAACCAATTAAAGGTTGTTTCCTTGTCTGCACAGTAGAGCAAAAGTTTAAAACTGAACCTAAAGATTCATCGAAATAACTTTTTGATGAAACAGAATAAAGTCTTAAACGCAGCTCAGCCAAAAATAGCTCCCGTGTGAGCCAGTGTCTGACCTCATAGGCCTGAGGGCTGGTGAGGAAGCGGGCGAGGGGGCCGCAGCAGGGAGGCAGCGTGGTGGTGAGAGGGGGGCCGCTGTGAGTCAGGATGGGCTTCAGGTAGCTGGAGAGGGGGCTCGAGTCAAGAACATAATAACATAAAGAACAACTATGAGAGAGTGAGTAGACACAACAGACAGGAAGACTCTTGTAAAGCGTGATTAATGAATGCTAAGCGTATTCAAAAAGGGTGAAATGGCCAACATTAAAGTAATTCACTTAGGTAATTCACTTTCACTACATTACACTTAATGACCTATGTGCTATACAGCCAATACAAAAGATAATTTGTGTTCAGGTCCATACATGGGGCTCCCTCTGCTGTCTGACACTGTGAAATACAGAAGTCACTCAACTGGAACTTCTTTGATGCCACTACTAGTCATCTGGTAGCCTTCATTTATCCATTTCAGCAGTTTTTGATACTCACCCAGATTTTTTTTATTTTATTCTTGTATTTGTTTTGGTATTTTGTGACTGTGTGATGATTTCTGCTGCTTAAGCATTCCATTTTTTGTGTATTTAATTTAATTTCTTAATTTTTTATTTAAGTTCCTGCGTCAGAGGTGCAGCACAGGCTAACTATGTGTCTATTGGCTCTCATAAAAGTTGCGACAAAGATGACAACAACCTATGAAAAACACAATGCTTGAGCACAGACAAAATAAAAATGGGAAAGTTTTTTGTTTTTTTTATCTTTATGACATTTAAAAAATATAAATCATTTGTGGTCAAAGGATACTTGTGGTCAAAGTTGTACCAAATTCTGAAAAGCCAGGCACTTTCTTGTTTGGTGCTTCTTCTCTCTGAGCCTTCAGTGATACTTATCTGTACAAACAGACAACATGGTTTAAGTGTTTTCTTCTTAATTACAGTAATAAGTATTTCACAAGAGCCACACTTACCGAGTTATCTTGATCAGAGTCCACTCCCACTCTGTTAGAGGAAAGAAAAACACATGTAGTTGAGCTGCATTAACTGAGTAGAACAATGTTGTGAAGCGCGTTTCTCCCGTTTAGAAAGTTCCATTAAAAGGTGGGAGTACTGAATAAATAGCCCCAAGCATTCACCAGAGCAGGGTCAAAGGTTATATTGAATGATTCTTTGAGTTTTAATCTGATTGGAGAACCAGATGAGTTAAACATGGGGGCCATAAAGTCTGGACTAAAATCTAAAAATCATTAGAAAAAGTACATTTCTCATACATTCTTAGATCCTACAGTGTTAGATCAAATGTTAACTGCAAATCAAGTTTGAGCCAGGCTGGGGAGGTTTTGACAGGTGAAGGGGAAACATACCGTATGCGCAGGCAGGACAGCATCTGGGTGGTGCCACCTCCACAAATCCAAACGGTAAAGAAGACCACGAGCAGAGTGGTGGAAAACATCATCTGACGGGCGTATGTCGCCGTGTCCCTGATGGACAGGGCAAAGGTCATCGCGCCTCGCAGTCCTGAAGAGCACAGCAAGAATGCAAGTTTCTACAGAGGACAAATCAGGTGATCTCTGTTTACAAGCCTGCGTTGGTTATCTTTTTCTTTTGTAATAGAGTCATACAATGGGTTGCAAAAAACTAGGAAATGTTCCAGTACATATACAGGCTGCAGAGGCCTAAAAGCCAAACTCTTGTTCTTAAGTTGTTCCACTACACACGATACATGTTTTCTTCAATCTGAATACCACTAACCTGCAAACATCATCATGTGCTGGAAGTTGGATCTGATCTTGTTGCGTCGTCCCAGATTAAGAAGGAATGAAAGAGGGTAGATGTTAGCGGCTCTTCCCAGGAACACCACAAGCTGGGTGGGAACGTGGTTAAAGAGACGACAACAAAACAGAGAGCAAGCAAAGTCTCCTCACTGAGCGCCAAGCGCAGTTACTGCCCCTTTAATTCAATTACAGTCCTTCTTCAGGGTTAGTTGTAATACTGTGGGAACAGTTTTTTGGTATGTGGCAAAACTACTGACCGTTTCATATCCCTATACTCACAGTAACATGTGAGTAAAAGTATCCACTGCTGTGATCAAGCAGAGGGTTATCAAGGTTTGTGTGAACCAAGTGGTTTCTAATGCAAAAGATACAAAAGCTCCAACGATGAACATGGGATTAAAGATATGGCTCTGGAAGGTGAACAGGGTCAGACCCATGTAGGAGAAAATGAAGTTCTCTGCCAGGAAATTCAGCAGTTCAAACAGCTGCAACACAAGAGAAAAAAAAAACCATCAACTGCTTTAGATAACAGCAGCCTTAGTGGACGTGCAGCTTAACAGAAAAAGAGAAGAAAATTGCATTCAGCAGGAAACACAACTAAACAAATTCAACAGCTAAATACACTTGGCTGAAATCAAACTTTAAACAATTTCAGTGCACATATAAATGCAAATATTGTGATTCATTACATTTGACAGCAGAAAATAAATGTTTCTAGTTTTGGATTGTCTTTTTGTTTATTATGCGCATGCCTCTTGCATTCAAACCTTTTTTCCATCAATTAAAATGTGTTTCCCCCCTTTTTTCAATAATGTTTGTCACATTGTGTATTGAGTAAAGAAGAGAGTAGGGGTTCAATGTAACTGGTGAATTATAGATTTATCACATCACTGAAGGTGGCTGAATGTGTTGCTGGCCTACAATAGCAAACAATAAATAACATACTGTGCTTTGTCAAAAAAAAAACAATACCATTGTAGCATTTTATAGATTACAAACTGACACACACCTTTATTAGCTGTGTGACACTTTCAGTTTTAAAATGTGTTTTACTTTACTTTACTTTACTTTTTGACTAGGTCTTTGATAAACTAAACAACTGTGTGGTTGTAGTCCCGTCTGACCTGCTTGGTCCTGTGCTGGGACTCAGGAGACAGGTTGTTGAAGGTGTAGTGGGCCTGAGTGATTCCACAGAACAGCACTGCGACCACACCTGCAACACACCAGAAAGGGACGAGGATGCAGGAACAGAAGAGTTAGAAGATCTATAAACACTGATTATTAACAAGACCACGAAGCTCAATTGTTTGATCTTCACAGGAAACTTATTTTGAGCCTTCTCTAAGAGATTTTCTGTTTTGTTCAAGGGACCTCCAGCTGAAACACAGTCTATGTAACTACATTACTAAACTGAATTGTATCAGTTCCTTTAGCTGATCCTTAAAGAAGGCAACAAATTGAAGTATACCATCATTACTTTGGCTGTTTTAGTGCTGTGTGTGTGTGTGTGTGTGTGTGTGTGTGTGTGTGTGTGTTACCTGTGAAGCCACAGGCCTCTGCCAGCAGGAATGTGCTCCATGACATGAGGAAGAACAGAGCTGTCTCCAGCAGCTGGAAATCTCTCAGCTTAGTAAACTTAGTCACGTAAGGACAACAGTTAAAGGGATTTAACAAGACACTCAGACACGGCACAATTAATTAATATTAAACTAACTATAAACTAATTATCTATTTTTCATAAAATTTAAGAAAAGCTGTTTTCTTGAAACAGCCGAAATCTATCATTTAATTTGTTTCCAAAGCAAAGTGATGTGTTTCAAGGGTAGTCTTAAACTGACTCACAGTTTCTAATTGTCCCTGTCAAGTGGATTCTTCAGACAAGAAGAATATATTAAAACGTTCCACTATCTACTCCTCTTTACCTTATTTTGAAAAATAAAAACAAGGTTGTACCACTCAGTATCAGTTAGACAGCTCCAAGAACTCCAATCATTAAACAGTAACATTCAGATATTACTAACAACTGAGCACATGTAACTGTGCTTATGCTTTATAAAATGGTTCCAGTACATGGATTTGACATTTTATGGAGCCTTATAAAGGAACGTTTTAGAAACTGTTATTTTATATATATATATATATATATATATACATAATTAAACAACAAAGATATGAGAGCAGTAACGACTCCGGTGGCCACTCCCAGAGCAAAGGAGCCGCTGAATACTCCGAGGAAAACCCCAAAAGACTTGAGCATCGCCATGACCTCAAAGGTGTGACTGTTGTCCCCTTCTGGCTGGTACGCCACTATAGACCTGATAAAAGACAAAATACAACCAGTTAATGGCAGCAATGTATGCACTGTGTACGGAGAGTGTAAATCATAGAGTTATACATAAACTTTAGCAACTTGATTTAGCTTAAGTTAAAGCCAGTGTACATAACATGTAGACATTTGTATAATATAATGTAACTCTGTTAATAAAGAGAAGTTTTTCACAGCGAAACCTCCCACTCATGGAAACTGACTTAAGATAAAGAGAAAAGCAGAGTAATGTCGGGGTCAGAGAGTCGGAACAAAAGAGTCTCAGACTCTATTTGGACAGTTCAGTGTAAACACTCAACTTATGATGTAGAGGATTTCTTCTACTGTACTGAGGTGATGTTGCTGTGTGAAAGTAACATGTCCTTTAGATTGCATTTACTGCTTCCCACTTCCAGGTGGAAGAAGAAGAAAACCTTGTTCTGCCCTTAGAGAAAAAAAACAAGACTACACAGCTTTTTTCTTCCTTTAAGAGAATTTGGTCCAAATAAAAAGAAACTTCACTTGAGTCTGCTTTGAATGATACATTTAAATGCAATGAAAATGTTTCTTGCTTCTAAACTTGAGTCTGGGATGAGAAGCATTTACCCACAGCAAAAATATTTTTTTATAATTTATTAGGATAGAGAAAGCAAATATTTTGCTCAAGTACTTTTGTGATAAAAATTGATGGAAGTGATATGTTCACCCTCCCCATTCACAGCCCCCACACTTACTAAACAAATCACCAGGTATTTAGTCTATATGCAATCCTGGCATCCTGCCCTCTCCTTGGCTTTTGTATATACACAGTATTGTCGAAGATTATAGGAATGTGTCCTTAGCTGAATCACAACATCTACAAATGCAAAAATAGAGGAATAAATAATGAAATGTTCATCATCTTTAGTCGAATAAGCCAGAGTGAAAAAACAAATGGCCGGTGATTTGTCGTGTTTGACCGAAGGCATCGCAAAAGGCACACAAAGCAATGCTCTACTTAGTACACCTGTTCAATGGGCAGGTCAGAGTCTCTCCGCAGGGGCTGGCCCCTCCACTGTGCCTGCTATTAAAATGTACAATTCTGTGGAAATAATAACAGTCCCATGTAGAGGAGGAGAAAGACTGAGTGTTAGCTTAGGGACCACCTCATGTTAAGCACGGCGGTAATGACAAGCTGATATTAGGTTAGTTAAAAGGTCGTCAGCCGACTGATGCAAAACGAATGATTGCGCTTTCGGCCTTTTCTCTCAATAAAGCCATAACTCAGCAGCTTTGTTCACATTCAAGACAGTTTGGGACAGATGCAGACTCGTGGTTTGAGTGTCAAGAAGACAGGCCACTTACGAGGACAGAACCACGGCCACTGCATCGTTGAGCACACTCTCTCCAAACAGCAAAGCATACAGATCCACATCTACCTGCAGCTCGTTGAAGATAGCCAGGACCGTCACTGTGAACAGAAACCAACGCATTAAATCCATCTGGCATTCCTCCATTTTGGAATTGACCCAAATAATGATATGTATAACTGAGTAACATGGAAGCAGGTGTCAGGAGCTGTTTCAATCCTATACTATTTACTAATACTGTATAGTATTTGTAAATGATTGACAGGACTTGGACTGACAGACGTTAATCAAACAGCAATTTTGGAATTTGACATTTTAAGCGAAAACGTTTTTCCTAAATTTCGTACCATGTAAAATGGTAAATATATGTATAAATAAATACATAAATTACGGAGACTTGGAGGGGGTTACATTCTCTAAGATGAAAGTCAAATTTACAAGAAAAATAACTATTTATACCATTGTTTTGTTTCCCACTTCACCCCAATTTCTTTCACTTTTTACCAGATGTGGATCGCATCTCCTTCTCAGTTGGAAGTTTTGTTGCAGGAAAAATAGTGCCCATCAAAACTACACCCAACAATTGAGCAACCGTAACAGACATGATGGCAAACAGTTATTCTTAGTATATTGTGGGCAGCTTTGACAAAACCTTTCGTTTTATGATTTGATGTTTGTGCCTGTGTCTCCGTTTGCGAGAATCTGTTCTACAAGCATTGAGCAATTCAAGAGATGAAAGAGAATCCACTGAGAATAAGCATACACACCAGGGTCGGTTGCGGAGACGATGGCTCCAAAGAACAGACAATCAGTGAAGAAGAAGTCTCCATCCAGCTGTCCCACCTGCTTCATTAGCACCACGCAGCCGTACATCAGCAATCTGGGGAGGAACAGCAGGTGGTTTTGCATATCACCATGAACAACACTGCCGTTATTGGCACTGTGTACTTTAACACCACAGTAATTGACATATATGAATACTGCTCTGGCATACAATGTTTTTTGTGCATATTGTGGCCACAATATAGAGTCAACACGTGTGAAATCAGAACGGTGGATATTTTTCTTACCCAATAACAAAACAGGAAACAACTGTCCCCAGAAAAGCATAAGCCAGGATGGATCCCATGTTACGGAAAAAGTGTCTCTGAAAAACACATCAAGTAAATACATCAACAGTCATCTGCAAAGTGACTCTCAACATGAGATGGAATAAGTGCATTCTAGGATTTAAGATTAAAAAGAGGACATTATTTCATAAGGAGTCAAACACGTGTTAAAAGTATTAACTTTGAGCATTTCACTTTTACGCAACAGTGGAGAAAGTGCCTGAAATACTACTGTACCCTTTTCAAGCTGTAGCCAGCATGGAAGATGATAGGTGGAAGGAGAATATTGAAGAACACTTCAGGGTCAAAGGTCACCTGAGTCACATACAAAACACATTACAGTTCTGAATCAGTACAATCAGAAATGAAACAACATTATTAGATAAATGAAAGAAATGAAGGACACATCTGGGACAACATGATGTAGCTTTCAAGACAATCAACAAAACGTTTTAATAAACAAATGGATGAGATGGAAAAAGGGGACAGCAAACACGTTACAGCTAATACCAGTTTTTTGTTTTGGATCAGTGATCAGAATTTGTATATTTCAAAAGTTGTCTGTATGTGATTTTGTTGTGTGACAATTTCACTGATGCTGAACAATAAACAGTATAATTATTATGGAGAATTCATGGTACATAAAATAACATATTTCACTAAGGAGGCAACTAATGATTATTTCCATTATCAATCGAGGTTAGGTCTCCTTCAAATGGCACATTTGTTCTGACTAAAAGTCATGTATGTAAAAGCAATATCAGTTGCAAAATAGCTGCCAATTAGTTTTCTATCATTTGACTAATCGATTCATCGTTTGTTTAAGCTCTACATTATACATTTGCATGAAACATTACATCCGTAGACAGATGTATAAAACTCATACAGAATCTGACAATAACACTACCTTTCGCAGCATCTCGTTATCTTGCACGTCATTCACTTCGTTGGCACTGATCTCTCCTTTCAGGGTGTACTCGTAGAACTTGCCACTGACGTTGATCAGCAGGGTGGCGGGGCTGGCATTAACGTGGCAGCTCATCGTGACGTTGCTAATGTCCCGAGGAACATGGATGCCGTAGCGCAAAACCACGCCAACCAGTAAGCCTGGGAAAAGAGGCGTAAAAGAGGCAAGACAAATAGGATACAGAGGGCAGAGTTGATTAATGTCAGCAGTCTAAGTTTGCAACAAAGAGGCCAAAGTCTATGAAGAGATGTCACTAGACGATGTGAGGCTCATCAAATGTTTCTGTAGGATTATTTGGTAAAAAAAGAAATGGAGATATGGACAAAAAAATGTATTCTTAGCTGGTGGATTAGCTGATTAGACCTGTAGGCAGGAGGAAGTTAAGTGAATCTAAATACACAACTTCTCCATACGCTATGTAATTGACAGGTGCCAAAAAAACAAGCACACAACCAGTCTTTCTAAGACGAAGTTTAACTTTTTCATTTCAGACATTTTGACTTATAAACCAAGACCAATGATGTTAATGATGGCTCTGTTCTATTTAAGTACTTCAGGAAGCAAAGCCAGTGAGCCAGCATGCACAGTACCTGGACCCTGGAGTTGACACATTTAAAATGGAACGCATTATTATTGTTATTAACTACAACTGTGCTTTTCCTACTCTGGCATGTCAAAATATCTGCTGTGAAAAAGGCCTTTCAGGCTACGAACCAAAACCCCTTTGTGGGTGGCCCACTTGTGTGCTGGGGTTTTAGCAATTATTGACACCAGTTATTGTAGATACAAAATGCAACATGACTCTACTACAGCAAGATCAACTTCCCATCCATTTATACAATGATATTACAGGATACCTTTGGAGAATTTGACATTAGTAAAAAACTGAAAGTAACGCCCGGTGAGTGGGCGTGTTTATCCTCCCAGGTAAAGGGAGGGTTTACATTGGTGCCTGGGTGAAACAGGGAACAGTCAATCACACCTTGTACGGCCTGCTCGAAATGACACCTATTTCCACCACATTCATCCTTGGCCTTAGGGAAGTGAAAGTGTAGAGAACTGAAATTTTGGTCTGGCTTTTTTTAAATGCTGCGGTACTTCTCTCGGTGGTGGGGTGGGTGTTAAACATGTTGACAAGGTGGTTTATACTGCAGTAGCAGTAACTACGCGTGTTACCTTCCAGCTGGAACCGCCTGGTGCCTAAATTGTGCTCAAATGCGCTGTTGTTTAGTCATATAAGGCCGGGTTTGAAAGCTTGATATTGACATGTCAATCATTTCAAATCTAATCATGATTAAAAAAGAAATAAAGTAAATGACACTGCTGACGTCTCTCAGTCACGCGGGAGCATCTCACCATAAATCATCGCCAGCCCGGTTTCGTGGAGAAACCTGAACCGCCGGTGTTTGAACAACCATATGGTCAAGATGGTGAGGGTGAGGAGCAGGATGAAGATGAGCAGGTCTGCGCTGTCCTGCCTGTGGCTCTCCTCGGCTTTTTTCTCTGTAACGATGTTCTCCATGGCACTGTCCTCCTGAGGTGTTGATGCTCGGCAAACACAGATGCACACAGACAGGCTCACCAGCACGAGCAGCCACAACGTCCTCGTTGCCCTCCAGGCGCCGTTGACAGTCACTTTAAACACCATTTCGGCGGCCAAATGCTGCAATGTCGTCGTAGATAAAAGCAAACTTTGTGCAAATATTATTCACGAACTAACTGGGGGAGTAGAGAGCAGAAAGACGACAGCAACAGAGGAATCGATTCTGGCCCGGAAGTGAAAACTATATTTTTCCAAAAAGTGTACAATGTTTATTTCGATGTAAAAGTACCATAACAACATGTTGTTAGTTTAAATCAACCCCAACAGACAAATCTTATCGTAACGTATTGTGTGTAAATGGTAAGACTTGTGAATGAAAGAATATATAGATTTGGTCGTTTTTCATTGAGTCTATCGATAGCTCATGATGCTAGTTCTAACTGAAGACTTTTATTATGAAATCTTCCATTTTCAGCATTCTGAACAGGAAGTGAGATAAGAAACTAGATTTTTTCCCCCCCTGTTGTATTGACCAACTTTGCTCTTACACGAGATTACAATTTAATGATAATAAAAGTAAAGACTCCTGTTTTGCCCAGGGCGTTTTTCTTTCACGAACAATACCTAAAATACATGTATGCAAAACTAAAGCTCAGCTACAAGTGTAATATTTTGCTAAATAGATTTTATTTAAGTATCACTTATTTTACACCCCACTCACCACCTAAGATTCTTCAGTCTATGCTCCCGACCATGAAACTCATCAGTGTAACATGTCTCGCGAGACAGAGTAAAAGACGGAAATTTATGTGACGTTCCTGTATATCGGAAATTTTTTGACTTTTTGAACTGTTTGTCCTTAATTTGTGAATTTGGCGCACAAAACGACTACTCGTAGGGCAAAGTTTATAATTATTTTATATTTTATATTTTATATTACATATGTATGGATTTTTTAAATTTGATAAGACATACAATGCTAGGTGTACGTTAGTTAGTTCGTTTATTATCATTTGGACATTTGTGTCTGTGGCATATACAACAGTACTTGTCTGACAATACAAAATTATTTATTTTACAACAAACATTACAGGTAAAGATAGCCACCAAACATAGTGTCAGATAGCATAATGCCCCACAACAATAAGTAATACAACAAAACACAAGTCACAAAACTATCATATTACATTACATCATAAGTATTGTTTAACAGATAAATAGTAAAGGTAAGCTGGCTCTCTGAGCACGGGTAGTCCGCAAATGTGTTGCCATATACTGTACTACCCATGCTACCCATGGATAGTGCTGGAAAGTGTCCTGAAGCACAACTTCCGAGGAGAACCTGAATGTAGCAGGAGTCTTAACCATCACATTCGTATTTTCATGTCGGCCATGTTAGCTACGTGTAGCTAAACGGTGTCGATTTCTTTATCTAAATCAGCATATTTACCTTTGCCATGACAATTTTTTGATCATTTAAGCACATTTATTGCAGCTGCACCGTCCAAATTACTTAAACGAAGATGACATCTAAACAAAAAGGTACGTTAAAACCCATTTAACTTAACGTTAACCTAGTATCTAAAGCTAACCTTCTCTCTTGTTAACACAAATCCAAGAATGTGTTCACAATTTAAAGCTTGTAGCGGTCATTTCTGTGTTTTCTGTAGCATGATGATCGCTATAACCCTGCTTCATTAGCTTAACATCACCGTCACACAAACTGGAAGATAATGTTATAACGTAATTATTAGTATTCACCCAACTTTTACTCCGTTATAAGGTTAATTATAACGCCACTTCATGTGAGGTGTAATTCGGCAAAACACAGAGGCAATTTAAACTACGATGTATCAAACTAAATGTTGGTTAACTGCAGTTAAAGTCTTTTTGTACTGATAATAAAATGTATACTTTTGAGAGAGATCATAATAGTATTGTTTGTTTCACATATAGTGATGGTGGCTGAGAAGAGGTTTAAGTTTGGCTACTTTATTGTTTACCACCAGGAGTCAAAGGTCAACACTCACATATGATAACGAACAAATATGATGTATGAATATACATTCTTTTATTTTCTCCAACAGTGCAATAGACGTAATTTTTTTACCAAGACTAGAACAATTAACCAGCAGTACCAAAGAAGAATATCATTATTAGGATATCAGTGACTTAAAGTCAAACAAGTGAAAGAAGCTTATGGAATCACTTAAGAGACACAAAATAAAAATATGACTTAAAAGTCCATGGTGCGCTTTGCTTTTAGTGTTTTTCTTTAGATGCTTAGACGTAGTTGGAGGGTGAAGGGCCTCAAACAGTCAGAAATACGAGCTGAAATTGTTTAAAAGACCCGACCATCCAAGCGGTAAAATACTGTTGGCTCCAAATAAACAAAACGAGTAGCCTCCTTAATACTGAAACCAGATAGATTGAACTGTATAGCTGCACAAGTCAAACATCACTGTTTGTTTTTTGTGTATTGTGTACATTGTAGTTTCATACGTGTATACAAAGCAACCAGGAAGCCATTTGAGCACTTTGTTGATGGTGATGTGTTTGGATTCTAGTTGGGAAGGTCGGCTCCAAGAATAAGGAGGATGCTCCGTATGAGTTGGAGAGCCAGTTTGTCCTGAGGCTTCCTTTGGTGAGACTGTTGCAACATTTTGAAACCAATTACTTCTATGTAAGTCACTGTGACCTTTTGTTGGAAATGATGTGGCTTCATCTGTTTTCCTCTACAGGAATACGCCTCAACAGTAAGAAGAATTGCCCAGTCCAGCAGTATGAACATGAAAGACAGACTCACCATCGAGTTGCACCGTAAGTTGTTTATCAGTAAAGTTGTCCCAGCTTTTCCTGTTCGGTATTTATGTCTGACCTGTGTGACATCACTATTCAAACACCAACTTAATGTGACTTACTAAGCACTTTCTTGAAAGCTGATTTGTTGAAAGAGATTTTTAAAAACTTATAATAAACTTAATATTTCTAGTGTTTGTAGTTTGTAATTGGGGATGCACTGATATATCGTCATATTAGCACTACTGACATATGAACATTGGAATTTAACGTCCTTTTAACTGCTAATATTTGGCATTTTTTATGATTTTTACTACAGTTTTGTTTGGATACATTAGTAACTACGACAAGATGGTCTTTACTACAGAATACACTTACATTATACATGTTTGAAAGAAACATCTGTATTTCGCCTGCATTTGTACTCTGACAGTTTTTTTTGTTGTTTACCATTGTCTCACAACACCTCATAATAATTGATCATGTTGTCCCTCTTATTTGTAGCTGATGGTCGTCATGGCATAGTGAGAGTAGACCGTGTCCCTTTGGCCTGCAAACTGGTGGATCTGCCTTGTATGATTGAGTCTCTGAAAACGGTGGACAAGAAGACATTTTACAAGACTTCTGATGTCTGCCAGGTATACCACTGCAGTGGCATTACATTTAGGATGTCATATTCATTGAATACATTTCTTGTTCAAGTTTAGGATGACGATTGTGAATAAAAAGTAAATTTTGTTAGGTAGAGCAGTAGCGTGGCTTTAAATTTAAGATGTGTTATTCATTGGATGCATTAGTTGTTAGATTTAAGTTACTAATAGTGAATTCAAGGTACTTTTTACATTTTATAACATATACCTTAACATTTAAAACAAATCATTTGTCCCAGCTTTTCCTGTTCGTTATAACACTGCAGAGCACCAGCATTAATCAGTAGAATGCAGAGTAATTTACCATTCATTTTTGCATCCATGGGTTAGATGCTGGTATGTACACTAGATGGAGACCTTTACCCTCCTTTAGAGGAGCCAACTGGCACCGACCCTAAGAGCAAGAAGAAGGACAAAGACAAGGACAAGAAATTCATTTGGAACCACGGCAGTAAGTAGACAAATATCAACACGCAGCAGCTTTTTGAGCTGTTAATGTTGAAAACTTGACACATCAGCAATTCAGGAAGCATATGTTGTACTCTACAGCTGATTGTGCCACTTTGACTTTAATAATCCTGTTGTTTTGGTTTCCAGTCACCTGCCCTCTGAAGAACACACGCAAGAGAAGATTTAGGAAGACGGCGAAAAAGAAGGTTTTGACATTTTCATTTACAGCTCAGCGCTCCCCTCCCCTTTCCCATCTGTCTCTTTTACATCCCGTCTGATGATCCATCTCTTTCCTAGGATCTCTTCCAGCAGGACATTTACATTTCATAAAACAGGAACGGTGGTGAAAGTGAAAACTAAGATTTACATATAAATAAAGCCTTTCCATCTAGGTTTGCCCCAAAGGCGCGCAAAAATGCAATTTCACTATTGCTTTGATCAAAGTGAAAGCGAGTGTGCTTGAGCGCTACACTTCTACTTTGTCTTCAGAATAAATCTTCCTGAAGATGCAGAGCCGAGCCATATTGATTTGGCCCCTTCTGTTTTTAATCGCTAATGTGTTTCCTGGCATTTGGCCAGCTGCTACTTTTTGTGTGTGTGTGTGTGTGTGAGAGAGAGAGACACACACACACAAAGTGAGAGAGATGCTGCTACACGTAAACCAATCTCTCTCTCTTTCTCTCTCTCTCTTGCAGTACATTGAATCTCCTGATGTGGAAAAGGAGGTGAAGAGATTGCTGAGCACAGATGCTGATGCTGTCAGCGTCCGTATCCTTTCAGACACCGACGTCTATCTGCAAAGCCTATAAAAGCTAAAACCCAACCAGCAGATGTAACCAAGAAAACAACACTTGTTTATCTCGTATAAAAGCAAGCAACAGCATGTAATGTAGAATCTTATGGAAATGTTTGTTGACATTAACTTTTAAGAAGCATTAAATAGGGGGTACTCGTTTGTCTTTTTCATCCAAAATAGGTTGATCTGAGTCCCCAAGCGGGTGTCCTTACTTCTCCCAGGTTCACCTGGCTTGACTCCGTCCATTGCCTTTGTGAGAGAGATTCATTTTGCGAGGAGGCTTTTTGTGCTCTAATGAAAGTCTAAACTTGCCTGACAGAATAGGAGCACAGCAGGGCCCCGTTGAGTGGCTGCTTGCTGTGTGTTAATTGAGATGGACTGTTCATTATCATTGCTTAGTTGGCCAAAGTAAAGCTAGATTCTAATTATAGGTTTAGCGTTTGCATGCAGCAGCAGACATACACATGACACACTAATGAATGTTACAAAGTTATGGTAATTCCCATCATCAAGTACCACCTTTCAAGTGTACTTCAAAGAGAGTTTGGGAAAGTGAGACTTTTGAAAGACCTTGAGTCTTTTAGTGCGAGAGGAATATACAAAGGGTATTTTTACTTTAACCCATGACGTTCAGGGTGGGAAATCATAGCAGAGGATGAGTCCAAGGAAGCAGATCAGCACGGCTCTCTGGCCAACCTGGATTCCTCACCTGGCACGTCAGGACACAAGATGGGTCATGGGTCCTCTGGTAAGTGAAACTCCATTAGTAAATCATGACAAATAAGACGCGGTGGGCTTCGTCAGCATGTCGGCTCCGCCACGCTGTTAAAGCAGTTATCTCGACCACATGGCGTATAGAAACACTAAGCAATAAAGCCTGATCCATACTGTATTTTTGAGGCGATACAGATATTGATATTTGAGAATTTTCTTATATTCATTTTTTTTACATAACATAAAACATTTGGAATAATATTTCCTTACATTTGTCAGGAATATGACCAAGATGCCACATTGATATAGTTTTACCTCAGAAGAACACACTTGTTAGTGTTCTCTAGTGCACAAACAACATAACAGAGACACTGTTTCTAAACTATCTCAAACACGTCTGTGGCATTTCTCTACTGCAGTTTCTTGTTCCTCATTGGCTGACATATATATTTTGATACTGATATATCAGCAAAAAGCTAATATTGTCCGATTTAGTGGTCAAGCTCTTTGTGTGCAGGTGCCTTGAAGTGGAACAGATAGCTCTTGCGACCTGACCGTTGTACAATGATTTCTTTGATACTCTTCTCCCCTCGCTATCAAAGGTTTACTTCTTCATTTTCATCATGCACACTGCCCTTGTCACTCCTGATAGCCTCTGCCCCGGTGGTGTGAAATGGAAATAGAGTGCACCCGGGCATAAGTTACTCTTTGGCCTTAAGATACATTTTTCCCCTCTGGATTCACCAGGGGGCCTCCCCCCCAGCACTTAGGTGCACAGTGCAAGTAAGTGTGCTGGCACTTATACTCTAGGTGCTGAGATGAGCGGTGTGCATGAGTTGCATGACTAATATTACTCTAAGAAAAGCCACCTGCTGCCCCCGTTTTCCTGCTCAACCGCCGCTGCTGCTATTACTGTTATTGGTCCTATTATTAGTATTACTATTCTTATATTGCAATTAGTATTCTTTTTATTAATAGTAATATCAATACCATCACCACAACTATTACTTTACATCTCTATGTGGAGCTGTACTATATTACTGTATGTTCTTCCTCCTGCTCGCTCGCTCTCTGATTGTTTTCCTCGCCACTGTCTCCTGGTGCTGCTGATGGTGGGAACTGTTGGGTCTCTGTAAACATAAAGAGTCGGTCTCGACCTGCTCTGTATGAAAAAGTGCCCTGAGATAACTTTATTATACGGCGCAGTATAAATAAAACTGAATTGAATTGTAACAGAAAGATTCCCAAAACAAAATAATTTGAAAACCACATTGCTTTGTAAGATAAGCTGTTCACAACATCATGAGTAGTCTGTGTGTCTGGAGACCACATTAATCATAGGTTATCTCTACTGTTTTTCACTGCACTGTTGTCTCTGTGACCCAGATCGAACCCAAGCAAGTGCTCTGAATTCTCTTCCTTCTTTGTGTCCACGTTAATAACACTAATGTGCGTTCTGCATGGCCAGCCCAGCGCGACGAACTGAGGGAGATCTTCAACGACATCAGCAGCTCCAGTGAGGATGAGGAGGACGAAGGGGACCGGCACGAAGACGAGGACCTGAATATCATGGACACGGAGGATGATCTGGTCCGACAGCTCCAAGACAAACATAACGAGTCTGATTCTGCACAGCACGAAAGTGATCAAAACAACCAGATAGGTGAGAGGATATCAGGGTTTCTGCGCATT
Source organism: Nannoperca australis (assembly GCA_036023655.1). Lineage (NCBI taxonomy): Eukaryota > Metazoa > Chordata > Actinopteri > Centrarchiformes > Percichthyidae > Nannoperca > Nannoperca australis. The sequence continues at coordinate 58,525 of JAVQJD010059928.1, read as the reverse complement.
TGGAAAATTATTGAAAATCATTTTTTAAAATCAATTGATGAATTGAATTTTGAAAAAACTAATGGCCCCGACATGAACTCCTTTTATCAAGGAAAGATTCCAAATATTTGCTGGTTCAAGCGTCTCAAATGTGAGAATTTGCTGTTGGTTGGACAATTTCACAACATCACCTTTGGCTGTGGGAACATGTGATCCAACGCTTTTCAGTTTTCTGTAATTTTATAAACTTAACAATGAGTCGATTAAATGGGGGTGGGGGAATTTACAGATTAGTCATTAATGAAAATAATTGTTAGTTACAGCCATTCTGACATATAAATACAGTCACTTCACTTACTAAATTGTTTGCAGTTTAAAAATCCAGATCTGAAAAAGGTGAAATATTGTAAATGAAATACACGTAGAAACTCTGTCCATATGGTGGGAGGGTCATAATTATGTACATCTGTTCTTGAATTGAGCATGTGTGCATGTGTAAGCTTGTAAGTGTGTGTGTGCGCGTGTGTGTGTGTGTGTGTGTGTGTGTGTGTGTGTGTGTGTATGTGTACCTCTGTGGATGAAGTAAGTGCAGCATTACAATTATGCAATCATGCTGTGCTTTCAACTTGCATTTACACCTCAGTGGGAATTCTGATTCTTTCAGCCGACTTACCCGACATAACAGTCTTTCATAGCGGTCATGGCAGAACACGGCACGTTGATTTCAGAACAGACTTGTAGACCAGAGACAGTCGGACACGAATCGCAATCAAACCCCCTCAGATACTTGTCAAAGCAGAGGTGAAAAATAACCATTGCCAGGTGTCGGGACTGAGTTTTCTAGGTCGGACATCACACACTGACAGCTCTCAGCACTCCTCCTCATCTAACCAGCCTGACAGGTGTTGTGGCTGAGCGTTCGGCTCAGACAGCTGTCTGGTCTGACGGCTCAATGCCTCCTTATCTGCATACACGTAGTTGTCAGTCAGTCACACTACTGGTCAGCTCCCCTGTAGCAGCCCAGCAGAGACTTTATCTATGTGCCGAAGTCTGCGTGTTTCTGGTCGGCCTGCAAAGTTGTAATAAATGTCTGCGGGGAATCTTGCCTGCTTGTTGTTTTGTATTAGATGGACTGCTTCAGAGCAATGAAAGTCAGTTGGGGAAGGATGGAAGGAGAGGATGCATACAAATAGTTTGGAAGATAGTTGATGCCAGTGGAGCCACAGGTTGTTGCGAGGCACTATCACTTTAGCTGGATTTAATGAGAAGCCTCTGTGGAGCCCAGAGCAGACTGATTTCGATGTGTCTTTTAGTGCCTGGGTCTGCAGGCTCACGTCCCTTTTTAAATGGATTTGTTGTTCCCATTAACCGCAATTTGTCATACTGAAATGGAAAGCATCCTTGTGGTTCAGCAAGCTAAGGTGCATAACTTGTCCTCATCATGGCTTTGTGAGTGTAGAGCTGCTCTCAAATTATGTTGCATCTTCATCTCCATGACCTTATTGCTCCGAAGAATCGTAAATGTGTTTTCATGACAGTTGTAACATGTGACCCCCCCCCCCACTCCAGTTATGGAGTATCAGGTGCAAATCAACGGCGTCAAGGCCAAGCTCCAGGAAACCCGCGCCAGGAAGAAACAGCAAGAGGAGCTCATCATGAAAGTGGAAAACCAGGCCCTCAAAGTAAGCAGTGATCGCAAACACACACTTTTTTCTCAGACACATTGAGAATCTGGGTCTGTAGGTACAGAAACATAAACAACAACATGCTGATGAGCTTGGAGGCAGAAGTCTTCCTGCAGCAGAGGTTCTCTTAACGGTGATGTGAGAGACACACAGTGTTGGAGGCCATTATTTAATTGTTGTTTTCTTTGCATTTTTACATTTCTCCTGTCAGTCCTTTACCGTGTAAGTATTGCTCTGCAAAATAAAATGGCATGAAAATTCATTGTTCTGCCGTGCGCTTTTTAGTAGAGACTTTGCAAAAACGTGAGTAGACGTGGCCCTTTTTGCATTGCCACGTAGAGCTCCCATTGCTGGTGTTTTGGGACCGTCAGAGGCCCATCTCCAGTCGTTATTATCACAGTCGTAGGGAAAAGGTCAGCTGTCTCTGACTGGCATTCCAAGTGGCCTTTCTGTCGAAGAGGAGATTGCGACGCGAGCAGCCCAGACAGACACACATTTAAAGCCATCACAATTTAATGAGTCTCAGCGTGTCGACTCAAACAAGTCTTTGTTTGTCTCTCTCCTCTTACAGAACCGCTTCCAAGCTTTGTTGGATGAGATTATTCAGCAGGAGGAGCGGGAGATGGAGCAGGTAAGAACCTTTTCATAAAAGCAGAGGATCAGTGCTTGCTGTGAGCTTTCCGCAGCTTTCAGCACTTTGCACGAGCTTCATCATCTTGTACGAATGTCAAATACCATGTTAGCAGATGCCATTCTGCTTGCAGTCTTATTTAAACCCAACAATTTTCATGTCTGATAGCAAAGTTCAAATTCAATAACATGAAGAGTCCTTTCTGCAGCTATGGCATAGTGGCCACCCACTGTCTTGGGTCGTTGTTTGTATTGACAAATGAAGGCAGCAAATTAATATGAAAAGACATGTTAATCATCATCCACTTACCCTCCAATTACACCCCGGGGCTGTCGGGCATCAATCACGCCTTCTATTTTCTGCTCCAACAGCTGGCCTCCCTGCAAGAGCAGCTGGACTCCCTGATAGAGAAGTGACCACCAGGGGGCAGCCTCACGTCATCTTCAGCCACACTTAAACACGTGAAGAGAAGCGCCTTCATCCAGGGAGGATGGATTTTTTATTAGCTGACTTGCTGTGTCATTCCTTTCAGTTTGTTGTTTTAATACTTTACACACACGGCATACTGATTTCTGTATTAAAAGTTAATGTTTTGTTGACAAAATGTGTTAGTTGTTGTTAGTTACTGTATGAATAAAATATTTGGTTGGCTTCAACATGAAATATTGTGTTTGTTTTGCTTGTAATCTTAAAGGTAAATGTAGTCTCTGACAATTGTTACCGCAGCTCACCCTGTTTGTATTTCGTTACCTGCATGAAGAATAAATTACAAGATACACAAGTGTCCAAGAAACGGAAACGGTCAAGTTTATTACATTTTGGGCATAGGTAGATTTACACAAGGGGACAGTAAGATGTTGGTCATTAACATCCTTTTTCTGTATGTGATTGAACCTTCATCAAAGTGTTGAAGTCTTCAGTAATGTGACGTATTTCATGACGCTGCTGAGGACTGCACACACACCTCCCCCGCCTGCGTTGTTAGGCCAGGAGGACCTCAACCACTTTTTTTTTTCATTAGCATGTAACAAGAGATAATGAATATTTTACAAGAGACACATTAGAATATTTTAATTTCACTTTGCCTTTAAACTAGGTTAAGATGTATCTGACTGTGGCACTGGCAGCATACAGTAGTTTGCATTTCTGTTACAGCTCACAAGTGTATTCAGTGAACGGTCTTCTGAGTTTACTGGATTAAACCCCTTCCAGGACAATTTATACTCTTAACGACACTTCAGAATCCCGATTTTAATCTTATTTGAGTATCTCACACTCCCATTTAAGTGCTTCAATTGAGAGCAGACATGGTTAGTAAATAGATTAGTTCATTTATAGACAACATTTCTGACAAAGCTGTTAATGGTTTATGTCATTTTTCAAGCAAATATGGTAAATTTGATGACCTAGCTTTGGTCCGGTTGTGATGGCATTTTCTGACATTTGATGGAATAAACTATTGATTGACAAAGTAAGTGGTAGCTTCATCACCAGTAAAAAAAAATGGATAGCCCTAGTTTAAATTTCAGTAGCTACTGTTAAAGGGCCAGACAGCTGCGTCACTAAACCATTGTCACGTCTTCCAGAATGATCTCAACTTGTTCGAGAGTGATCTGGGTCTTTCTCATCCATGTTATTCTGGGCCCGGTGGTCCTCCCCGCCTCTCCCGCTCCTTCCAGCAGGGATTGCCCCACCAATCGCTGGGATAGGCGAGAGATTAGCTCCTCAGATTAAAGTGTCCACCTCCAAACCCTGCCTAATCCTGCCATCTGTCAGAGAGCAGCTAACCAGCCAAGACTCTCGGCACTGGGCTAATTAGAAAGCCAGAAGAACAGACCTAGAGAGGAAAAAGAAATCTCCAAAACACACACACACACACACACACTTCGCTGGCTGGTATTGCTCAACGCAGAGTGACAATGGAGGAGACATACCTTCTGAACTTTCCGGGAGTCAGGAAGAAGATCCTGGCTGGAGGCACAGGACCGCTGCCACACTTTCCACCTGGGACAAAGGTAACAAGTCACATTTAACCTAATGACCTAAATAATATTAGATTCAAACTCAGTATGATAGGACATGGTTCCTTACATATTTACCATTGTGATGTAAATAATGTTCCACAGAAATATTCTCTATTTTTAGCTGTGTGTTGCATTGCCCACTTCAATTAGATTTTCATGAATAATTCATGAAATGATGACATTTATTCTGTATCTGGCACTTATACACAGAGCAAACATTTGGTCAACCAAATTGCAACATGTCCTTTGGCACCGAGTCTGTGTTTCTGTTCATCCACTGATCCGCTGGTAACAGACTTTTTTCCCTTCCTAGTCAAATCCAGCCATATGGCACAGAGCCTTGACACTGTGACAAACATTTTCCATGACAATGCCAGCATGAATTTCCATTTACCTGTGTGTCCGTATTCCAGTGTGTGTGTTCCCTCCCAGGTGAGGTGATTCCCAGTTGCTCATGGTTATCACACCATTAAACACAATCTGTCCAGCTATAAATAGACATTACATGGAGCCAATGTAATTCTGCAGTCAGAGGGACAGGAAAGGCTTTGAAAATCTTTCACATGCGCACAAACAGATGGAACACATAATGAAATCCAGCATGTCTGTTACACAAAAAGTGACTCAAATAAATGACAGCATTGAGTCAAATTAATAGTTTTGAAAATATACATTAAGCTTAACAAACTCCACAGAATGTCATGGCTGCAAATTGTCAAAGTTAACAAGTTGGTTAATATATTGTATTTATTCTGTTATGTCTCTATGTCAGACATACAGAACATGGTAAAAAAAAAAAAAAGAAGGTAAGAAAACATATATGTAGACCTACACATGCTGCAATTGCATACACATACATAAATATCAGTACATGTATGTCAAATAAAAAAATCTAAGGCAGCAAGCCCCCCGTAAGTTATTTAAAAAGTGAGAAGAAAAAGGTGGTATATTTTGTTGTCTGTGCACTAAATATGCTGTGTTTTCAAAAATCAAAACAAAACAGCAATACCATCTCTTAGGTAGTGAATACAAGGTATTTTTTATTATTTCTCAATGGAAAAATCTACTTTTTAAATATAGGGAAAATCCAGGAGGATTTTTTGTACTAAAACTCAGTTGTAAATTATAAAGTTTGGACAAACTGTACACCATTATTTGATTTAAAGTATATTTTGTTGACAAATAGTTTCATTAATGTATCTCCACCCTCTGTCTCTTCCTGTCTCCTGGTCCCTCCTTCCACCCCAGCTGGTTTTCCATTTCCAGACACTGCTGGATAACTTTGAGCGAACGGTCATCGATGACAGTCGACTGGCTGGGAGGCCAGCTGAGATCTTTGTCGGAAAGATGTTCAAGATGGAAGTCTGGGAGACCCTGCTGATGTCCATGAGGACTGAAGAGGTGGCTGAGTTCTGGTGCGATGCCACTGTGAGTTGAACCACAGACTTCGCACACGCACACATTCCCCAAGATATTAAAAAGCTTCATGAGTGAGAAAAGGAAGCTTTTGCTCCTCATTATGATGCACATGAATTAACCCTCTGAATCCTCCTACATGCTCAGTTTTATAAAAACAAACAAAGCAATCTATTTGTGTAATTTTTTGTGTTTTTCTTCTAGAGAAAATAAGTAATTTGCAAGTAAAATTGTGGCCATTTCTCGTGTTTTCCTAGTTTGACTGATTGGCACGGGCTGGAAGCACCAGGGGGTTAGCATGATTAAGTGCTTCTATGTCATATTGTTTATGTTTTGTTGATGAGTTCATTTTGTAGCACACAGGCTTGTACCCCATCGTGTCCAAGGGAATGAGGCTGATTGCTCAAGGGAAAGACCCTCTTGAGGGCCAGAGACACATGTGCGGCATGGGAAACATGTTCCACTATCACTCCACTGGTTTCCCAGAGCTAGATGAACTAATGAGAACTCCTCAACCACTTATATTTATCATGGAGCTGTTGCAGGTAAGCCTCAGTGGCACAATACAGCGTGTCACACTGGATAGCAAAGGTTGTTTATTACAAATTGCCATCTTCCCATTTTTTCAATAAACTTAATATATCAGATTTTAGCATCTGTAAAAATGTGGACAAAATGACACATTTGAGACACTCAACTCTCCAGACAGAAATGAAAAAAGTGAAGTCCCATCAGCCTAAAACATTCAGCATTTAAATAATAATATTTCAGTGGTGGAAGAAGTACTCCTTTAAAACAACAATAACATAATGTAAAAATACTTAATGTAGTTAAAGTATCCAGATAAAAGTATTCATTTTGTACAATTGCCCTTTTCAAAATGTGACATTATGGAAGTCCCGAGTGATGATTTTTTAAAACCAAAAGTTATTATCTTGAGCAAGAAAAGAAAACATTTTTTGAGACATATGGGCTCTCCTGTTTATCAATGTTTAATGTTGACAGGTGTAATCAGCGACACAAGAGAAAATATCTGTGTGGTTCTGCAGGGCCTTTCATCTACAATAATGCATCATATTTTATGTAGTTAGCAGTAGTATATATAGTTAGTTGGTCATGTTTTTTTTGTGTTACTAATATATACTATATATATATACATACTACACATTTCCTTTTGAAATGCAGTGGAACAGAAAAATAAATTGGAAAGAGAACGGTAGTTGAGTTAATGTGCTTAGTTTCCTTCCACCACTGCAATTCATTGTACTTGTTTAGCATTCACTTGGGCTTCCATTGTTTAGTTTTTTCTCCTTTTGATATTTTTCTTCTGTCCTGCGCGTCTCCTGCCCCTGCTGCTTCCAGGTGGGAGACCCCATGTCGTACCACAGAGAGTCATGGATGATGGAAAAGGATGAAAAGCTGCAGATGGTGCCAATTCTCCACATGCAGGGCAATGCGCTGGTCAAGCAGAGACAATTCAGAGAGGCTTCCAGCAAGTACAAAGAGGCCGTCCTGCTGCTGAAAACTGTTCAATCCAGAGTGAGTGAAGGATTAGAGAAGAAAGATGGGATGGAGGGAGCAACATGAGTGATGTGCAGGCTTGTGAATTTTGAGGTTTTCTCAGGATTTTAGGTTTTTGGGACATGCAACTCCAGTTGTGGTCCTGTGGGAGATTCCTGTTTTGCTCTGCGTCACTGTGTCCCTGATTACAGGAAGTAGGGTGGGAGGGCTGGCAAAGGAAAGAGGAGGGAGCACTGTAAGAGATGTCTAGGATGAGAGGGGGATGTGAAGTTGGAGGAATACTGATGCAACAATAAGTATGAGATGTTTTGATGAGAGTGTTGATTATTTTGTGCGTGAGAGTGATTTTTGACATATTCAAAAGTTAGTTTCAATAGTTTACAGATAGTCTGTGTGCAAACAAGTAGTAATGCTCTGTTAGACAGAGATGGTGTTTTTTGTAAACTTCAGTGTCCCAAAGTCATGTTTGAATCTGTGAAAATATTGAAACCAACAGAACTCACATCAGTTATTAAAATGTGTAGGAGATGCCATGCAGAAGTGCTGATCACGTTCTTGCTCTTCCATCTGTGAATGTGTGCGTGTGTGTGTAGGAGATGCCAGGTGATGTAGACTACATTAATTTGGGTCGAATGATCGTCCCCCTGGAGTTAAACTACTGCCAGTGTATGTTGGAGCTGGAGGAGTATTATGAAGTTATAGAGCACACCACTGAACTGCTGGAGAAACACAAAGGTAAATGGAATGAATTGTAAAAATGTATTCTGAATCATTACTACTTCTTTTTTCTACACATCTTTAATTTACCTTTTCCAGGTCCAGAGTTGACTGAGCATTATTTTTCTTTTCCACTAGGTTCACAATCACATATTTGCATCATTCTGAGAAATATGTTTATTCGCTCTCTTGCCGAGAGTTAGATAAGATGTATACCACTCTCATGCCACTCTCGTGTCTGTCGGTTAATTATGAAGCAAAGCCAGGCGATGGTTAGCTTAGCTTTGCATACAGACTTAATGGGGGAGACAGCTAGCCTGGCTCTGTTCAAATGTAAAACTTTAGATTACCAGGACCTCTAAACCTTTGGGGGTTGGACACAAGTTGCTAAGCTAAGCTAACCTTCTCCTGGCAGTAGATTGGACTGTTAGACAAAGCTACATCCAGCTCATTTTAGCATGACAACTGGAAGCAGTGGGACATTGTTAGTCAACGCCTTTACCTTTGGTTTTGTACGGATTAAACAAAGATATAACATTTTAATTAGTGAGCTTAGAGGTGGAGCTGGCTTTGTGTTCCCTTTGGACAGAACCAGATTAGCTGTGTCCCCCTAACTGCTTTCAGTCTTTATGCTAAGCTATGCTAACTATCTCCTGCCTGTAGACTGATACCATTCTCATGTCTCGCTTAAATATGAAGCTACATCCAGGAGGGTTAACTGACAGACATGAGAGTGATAACATTTTTTTTATCTAACTCTCAGAATGAGAGCAAATAAACGTATTTCCCAAAATGTGGAACTATTCTTTGTAATTGATTACATGAAAAGCTGCTCAGTGATGAGTAAATCAGGGCTTGTACTGAGTTTACTTCCACCCCAGGATATGAATACTGTGACAAACATTAATTTCAAAATGTTGTAAAAACCTGACAGGGCCGGATGAGCCCTGTCAAGATATAACATGATGCCTGTGCTGGCGTTATTGCGATGGGTGTGTTGCATGTTTCTGTGTATTCAGTGAGTGTGTAGGAGAGCTGAGGTTGACATTACTGTGGGTTTTACAGCTGGAGCAGCCCTGTGAATTGTACTGTCATACCCATGGCTACTCATATAACCCTAAAGGAGCTCACATACTGGCACAGTCTCCACTTCAGAGCCTTACGAATTATGCCACCGAGGCAGTCTTTATTTTACTCAGTCCCTCAGCCTGGATTTCTAGTTTGTGTGTGTATATGTGTGTGGTAGGAGGAGGGTGGATGTGTAGTTGTGAATGTGTGTGCTCAACCTTGTGTGGCTGGAGGAGGAAGGGTGAACACTTGCTTGTGAGTGAGCGCGAGAATGAAACTGTATAGTGAAAATAATGGGCAGGAGTTTCTGAGCTCCAATGGCCCAGTTCGAGCTGTCATCACAGAGCTGCAGCGCTCTTCACAAGGCTTATAAGAATGATTCACCCCACACCATCATCACCACCTTTCCCCTGTTTTCCTTTTTCTGTGTCTTTAGTTCCCCTTTTCCAAAGCTTTTCTAGCTGTACCTTCACTTTCATTTCCCCTGCTCACACTTTTTTCTCCCTTTCTCCTTGGTGTTCCTGTCATCAATATCACATTGTCTGTATCACTTAAAGTAAACCACTCTACTGCTGTTTCATCCCTTCAACCCATTTGTTTTTTAGGAAAGCACCCAGTGGTGGCTCACTGCAGTGCCTCTGCTTTTGCCAGAGGCGACAAAGAAATCTGTTTAAATGTTGGTTGAATGAAGATTTAGCGTACATGGGAATTAAATACAGAGGAACAGAAGAACTGAGCCATTGGTGGGCCAACCAAGTACATGAGCTTACTCTGCTGAAACAGAGAACATAGTGTGTGTGTGTGTGTGTGTGTGGTTGAATGGTTAGAAATTTTTGGAAATACGCTTACACACACCACTCTAATGTCTGTCCGTTAAATATAGGGCTACAGCTAGCAGCGATTTAGCTTAACTTAGCACAAAGACTGGGAAAGTGGGGGAAACAGCCTGGCCTGTCCAAAGGCAACACAATTAGCCTACCAGAACTTAAGCTCAGTAATTAACATATGTATATCTCATTTCCAACTCCAATTCCAACAATAACCACAGAGTAAAAACGATAATTCACCCTTTTTTTGAAGAGTCACATGCCATGTGTCTTCTTCTTCTTCTAGATGAAACAAAAGATATAACATCTTAATTAGTGAGCTGTAGAGGCTCATTTTGTTATTGTTGGTCATAGCCAGGCTAGCTGTTTTTGTGCAAAGCTAAACTAACTGACTGCCACTCATTTTTTCACAGACGGACATGAGTTGTGCCAATTCTCATCCAGAGCAAAAAAATATATATTGCAAAATGTCAAACATTTGCTTTAAGGCATGAGGGTTTAGTGTGGAACAAAGATGCAGCAAAGATGCAGTTTTGCAAACTCAGTGCTGATGAAAAATACACATACCGTACACACTGTCCTAAATGCAGATAAATTGCCACCTCAGCTTCAGCAGACAGAGCAGGGTTGTTATTGAATATCTATAGGTTAGACATTAATAACTCAGTTTTTCTTATTATTCGGTTGTGTGTTTTTTGTGGCTTTTCTGTTTCTCAGACTGTGTGAAGGGCTACTACAAGAGAGCCAAGGCCCACGCTGCCGTGTGGAATGAAAAGGAAGCCCGGAAAGACTACAACATGGTGGCCCACTTGGACATCACTCTGGCCTCTCTTGTCAGTCGAGAGCTGAAGGCCCTGTCAGATCTCATGAAGGAGAAGTACTGGGAGGAGAAGGAAAAATACTGGAACATGCTGGAGAAAAAGGAGAACAAAAATGAAGAGAAGGAGGAGGAAGAAGAGGTGGAAGACAAACGAAAACAGGAAAACTGTGAGAGTGTGACCGCAAAGAGTAAAGATGAAGTGGGGGAAATAAAAGATGAAGAAGATTCTCCATCCAAATGTACTGAAGTCCATAAAGAGGACTCCAGCGGAAATAATGTTACACCAGCTGAGGGAACAGGTGACGAAGAGGAAGTGGGCCCGTCTGAGATCGATCAAAATGCTTCCAATAAATATGAGGAGAAGGGCTGGCAGCAGATGTTGCGACTGATCATGTTGCTGCAGAATGAAGGCAACTTCCTCATTAAAGAAAAACGCTTTGAAGAGGCTTCTGGAAAGTTTAAGGAGGCCATAGAATATGTGGACATCCTTCAGAAAGCGGTCAGTCGAATTGATCACATAGTGACATTATCTAAAAGCATGCACAAAAGTAGTAATGTAGTTTTTTGAAAAATGAAATGTAAAATGAAACCTTTTCATACAGCAATGATTGTACAGATAGATGCCAGGATTGATAGATAGGTCCATATTGATAGCCTACAGTCCAAGTCATTCAGCGTGATGAATGGATTGAATGTGCCAGAAAGTAGTTTGACAAAAAGATTGTGGCTGATAAACTATAATCATCTATCATTGTTGCTTTTTTACTGAAGAGCAGCTGTGGCATTGTAGGTATGCTGGCGAAGTGAAGAGCAGAGAAAGGAGTGCTAAAAATAACAGCTATCCAGAGAGATATCACTGTGACAGCGCTCGCCTGAGCTTCTTTTCTCTTTCTTAAACTCCTTCACTTTTGCCACACCTCGCTGTCTAACTCCCTCATGCCTTTCACACACAACAAACTCCCTCTTCTCATCAACCCACCCTCTTCCATCTTCATTTCTCCTCCTCCTATTCTTACAACCCTCCACCCTTCACCTCATGTCTCTATCATCTTCAAGCGTCCAATTTTCATTATATCTGCTGAATCCTTACATTTTCATCTCTTTTCTCGTATCCATCACCTTCACCTCCCGCCCATCTTGTCCTCTCTGTGTATTCAGCGGGTGGATCAACAGGACGAGGACTGGGAGTTGCTGGAGAAAGTGTGCCTTCCTCTGACTCTCAACCTCAGCCAGTGCATGCTGGAGCTCAAACAATACCAGCAAGTGGTGGAGCTCAACAACAAGCTACTCAAAAAGCATAAAGGTAATATATGTTAGTGTGAAGATGGAGTTTGAGGCAGGGAAAGAAACAAAAACATATAGTTTTGATATAGAAATAGGTACATGAGTGTATATAAACATCTGCTTTCTTTTTTTCCCCTTACACACCTTCATTTTTTAGCTTAAAAATATCAAGATCTGTTGCTAGTACAAATGCCTGGCCCTCAGCAAACGCCTGCCTTCACACTGCAACAATTCTTGATCTCTGTGTTTACCAGCGAAAGAAGGAACCAAACATTCACAACCGCATTGCTGAGTCTCTCTTTCATTCCCCTGGCACCCACCCATGGACATCACAGTCAAAAATGAATTCAATGTTTTCTTTTTGTTTCTGCTATGACTGAATTATTTATAGTTGAGGCTGGTGTGAAATGGTTGCTCTTATTCTTTCCTTTCCCTTCCATTTGCTTTTCTCTAACTTTGTCTTTCTACTGCTGTTCAGTGCAGTTATTTCATCCTCCCTCTAGTAGGTTTTCTTACCTTGACTTTTAGTTTTACTGCCTCTCAGTTGTATCATTGCTGACCTCCTGATCTTGCTGACGTCCTGTTTCTTCTCCCCTCTCGTACCCCATAGGTAACTTTAAAGCGGTGTACCAGCGGGCACGAGCACATGCCGCTTTGTGCAACGAGGATGAAGCTCGGAGGGATTTCAATATGGTGGAAAAATTGGACCCCAAGTTCAAACCCTTTGTCCGACAGGAACTGAAAAAAATGTGTGATAGCATGCGCACCGTGCACGCCCACCAGAATAAGACTTACTGGGATACAACGCAGGAGAAGTGGGGGCCTGGTGGAAGCAAGGCAAAGAGTGCAGCAAAAAAGAAGAACGTCAAATTTTCCCAGAAAGTCACTGAGAAAAAAACTGAAGAAGATAAGAAGACAGAAGTCAGTAAGAAAGACGACGAGAAAAGCTCAGAGAAACCCGCCCCTGCTGAGACTGAGGGAGTGGATGACGCAGAAACTGAGAAAAATCCAGATGTGAAAGCAGAGCAGAGTAATAATGAGCTAGAGAGTGGGAGAGAGAGTGGAGAGGGGTTAGATAATGAAAATATGGAGAGTGTCGTGGTTCATGAGGACGGGCAGGGTGCACCAGATAATCAAGCAACAGATAAAGATAGCGATCCATCGCCCACCAACACAGGCAAAGATAATGTAGTGAGCAAGAGATTGGCGAGCGATAAGGGCAGAAAGAAGGTCAAATGCCAATCAAGTGCTGCACCCTGCCCAAGCAGAACAAGCCAAGGGAACACAGGCACCAGTGATAAGACAGGAAATGGTGGCACTCAATCAGAATAGAGCAATGGGTTGGAATTGTCTTGTAAGGAACGCAGGGGGGCCGCTGAGGGTTGAGAGACAAATAGATCCTAACAAAGAAAGAACAGCAATATGGATGCAGAGAGTGAAACAGGCAGAAAGGGCAAGTGATAAACAGCCAGCGCGCAAGTCTCAACCGGAAATATGAATTCTCCCACGTAGAAATCCAAATATAAATGCCAGAAGACAAATTAATATAAGCAGCCACATTTGGCATCATTTTAAAATTAATTTCATTATTCAGTTCCCAAAAGGATAACTGCAGGCACATAAAAAAGCACATGCAGTCAAGAAGTTTGCCAAATACAAAGTTTTTATTTCTGTACACAAAGAGTAGAAAGCAGCCAGTAACCCACTTGTTATTACAGTAAAAAGCCGTTCGTCAGAAAACTTTTTATACAGATTAAAAACTCCAGAGAAAAGACAGAAAGAAGTGTTTAAGTGCTGGAAAATAACATCAAATCAAAAACAATTAAACAATAAACCTTTGAATGATTAATGAGGTATATTAATGGTGACTTAAAAAAAAGTAAACAAACCTCAGTTAGCCAGTAAGGTATGAGTGTTAGTGTTAGTGTTGTAAACACCTTGTTTGAGGTTAGGTGATTCTTTGCCCTGACGTGAGAGGTGACACATGTCCTTATTACAAGCTTAGATGAATGATAGCAAACATGGAGGGTGCGAGGCAAAGGCGGGAGAGTAATGATCGGAGCAGTGTCCTCTGGGTGACTCTTGCCTCTGTGGAAATCCTTTTTTTCTTCAATCACACAGCTTCAGTCATGCCACAGGGAGCAGGGTATGCTTTAGTGTATGCGAGGGATATAGGGAGCTACCACCAGTATAGAAATGTGAAGTCACATGAGTTACACCTCGGTTGATCCCACAGTCAAAGATGAGACTCAATGCGAAGATGACTCTCCGGCAGCGGGATAACCATCAAAGTCATTTAGACGCTGGTGTCAAACATAAGAGTGAAATGTGGTGACAAACTGTGTATAGTAACAAAACCACCTAGTGTATTTATTTCAATCTGCCTCCTCTATATTGGCTTAAAATAAACACTTACAAAATGCAACCCTATAGGGAATGCCTCTTCTTCCTTTCCTTTTTTTTTTTTTTCACACGCTGTCACTGTTACAACATTTTGTGTTTCCACGTGCTAAAGTATGTAGATAACAGTGGGAGGCCGCCAGGTGATCATCAGTTTGCACGGCTGCTCTTTGTTCTGACTTCTGACAGTTTTACTAAAACTAATGAACTGACAAACAAAACGATGCTGTTGTGGAGATGGATTCAACAGATATTATCTTCAGCTGCTACACAGTGGCAGCCTTCAGTGGAAGGTGGAAGTGAAAAAGAGGGAAGTGGCGCTCTCTCTTGCTTCCCTTAAGGCTATTAGCATTTGTATTGATGATGAGCGGCACATCACCTTTTCAACTCACAAACCTGTGGTACTGCGTCCTTGTGGACAGTTCCCTAGCAACACTATCAAAACTAAGAGGCAGTGAGTGCTGAGGAGGATGGTGTCAAAATGTGAAGCGCTGTGTGCCTGGAGGGGTAGCCCGTAATGAATGCAGCACACTGGGTTTCAAACTCCTGTATGTGAGGTCAGAGTGTCGTTTTAAGGATTAAGATGAATTCCTAACTGTGTATGTCTTTGTGACTTGTGTACATCTTTTTGTGAGAATGAGGCAGTATGATTGCTGACAAACACACAGCGCCACAGCTTACTTCTCTTGTCTTGCTTCTGGAGATTTTACTGTGGCAGGCACATCAAAGTGGATCTCTCCCACCAGCCCTCCAGCAATAAATAGATTTTTTTTTCACCTTTCTACCCTTGTCTCTAAGATCTTTAGTCCCTCCAAGCACCCTCAGCAGCATGGGTTCACCCATAAAAGCCCTACTTAGCTGGTTTCAATGAATGGATGCTCACGTGCTGTGATCTATTTTTACCTGTTACTCCAAATTAACCACCGGCCTGTCCAGGGACTGACAGACAGACACACAAACACACATGCCTGATGCAACCTCCTTCCCTGAATGTAAAACACAAATGAAAAAAGAAAAAGTCAGGAAAGACTAACTCCCTTATATGGATACAGTTTGGCTTTAAGGCATTAATTGAGTGTGCTATGTTTAGAACAGAACGCACCCTGTGACCTTGATACGATGAGGGCAAAGTCGTTTCAACTGTCGTTTCTTTTTGTAAATCTAAAAGCAATTAAGTACGCATTAGCAAGGGAAAATGAGGCATGTATTGCTACTGTTCTTTTCAAATCTACATGGAAAAGGGGGATTATTCGGGATGGAGTCAGTGTAGGACCGCTTTATGGTGGCTTGCCTTGTCCCCCTGTAGTGTCTGGAATTGGCCTAGTAGAGAGAGGGAGCTTCAGCCTGGCAGCACTATTGCCTGGAGCTTCTTCCTTCTTTTTCTCTGCACACAGCAGAAAAACACTGAGGACGTCTGCATACTGATATTCATCAGCAGACATTTCCTCAACAACACCCAATTTCAGTCCCAATCTAAATTGGCTCAAAACTGAGAGTTTGTCTGATTCCCACGAGCCAAAAAGATGGAATGAATCTCCATTTTTATGGAAGTGTATAAAGTCTGTATTTTGAGTGAAGCAGCACAGCACATATGAGAGCCATTTGTGGATTTGTGCATGATGAGGGACAGTTGCATTGTAAATAGGGAGTATGGATGTAGCAGCATGTGCGTGTGCACGTACGGTGAGTGCATGTGGTTCTGTATGAGTGTAAAGGGCTCACTTAGGGGAGGCGAGCAATGAGAGCAACAAGCAGTTTGAGAGGATTAGAGAACCACAGTGTGTGCATACAGAGGCGCTGTGCTAGCGGGCACTTTGGCTGTCTTAAATAAATCATGGATTTAACTGATGATGTGTCATTCTCACAAAGTAAATAAGCTCGTTGTGGGTGCTGTCAACTCTCTGACAATCTGCACCACGCAGCCACATGAAATGCAGTCAGCCCAGCCCTGATCTAGTTTATACTAGCAAGCTTTAACGCACCACCTCCCTTCAGAAAACAAAAATAACAACCATGATAACACATTCAAGGAGGAAAAAAACACAATCACTGAAGATACAGGCATCCTGACAAAACAGGGGGATATTCTTCTTATTCCTTTTTGCATTTCTTTTCATGGAAAGTCCAATTTGTGCTGTGGACTGATATAAAGCTTGACACCTCTGAACGACTACACAGATACTGGTTAGCACAGTGTCTTGGCTGGGCATTTTCCTTTTACTTTAGTGTCTCACTGACCTGCTGCTAATGTTAGTTTCCTTTGGCTCGTTAACGTGGTGTCAGGCTGCGACACTGAAGTTACGAAGCACAGCCAGCTCAAACGGACATCAGAGTGAGCCTTTAGCAGTTTGCATGAAACAGGCTTTTAGTGCACAGAGTTCCAGTGGAGGGTTAGCTCTGGTTATCACAGCTACTGCAGTGGTCACAGGGCCTGGTGTATTGTGGCCTGACCGCAGCCATATGGAGCTCCTTCCTCTGCCATCAGGCGTCCTTTCAGGCTTTCACTCAGCTCCTCCAGGCCCACTCGGGGGTTAGATGTGTGAGGTGGTGCCTGAAATTAGGAAATAGAAGAAGAGAGAAAAAAGGAAAAGCTTTTACAATTTTATGAACGTAAGCACAAGACTGAGAAAATGTTCTTGGTTATAACTAAAAAGGCTATAATTATGATAATCCCTTTCTTTGTTCAAGTTACAGGCTTTAGACTGCCCAGCAAATTGCGTTTTAAATGCGACGGGACAGTTTGCAAAGTGTGTGACACTGACGCTCTTTCTCTACTTACTCCTCCTGTGCTACTGTCTGTCTCTCTTTACCTTACTCCTCCTTTCTGCCATTTAATCTCCCTGTCCCTCCCCCCGACTATCGACCCGCAGCAGTTCATATTTGCTCTCCTCTCCATCTCTCTTTCTCCCGCGGGTGATGGAGGAGCAAACAGTCTGTCTGTGAAGAGTGGGGTGCTACGGCTTCTACGATCCATCCAGCCAAGACGCACTCACCTGGTTCTGAAGGGAAGACGTTTCTCAGCTGCTCGATGACCTCCTGGAGCTGCAGCACCGTGTCCTGTTCGTGCTCCATATCATCTCCTGACACACACACACACACACACATAGAATGTTACACCTGTAGAAATTGTAAAAGGTGGGATGGGAGGGGAGGATGCATGGTTTCACATTCAAAGTGCGTGCATGTGTCAAGCCCACATCTGAGCCTGGCTGCACGTCGCTGACCTGCTGCTTCAGTGTCAGTGGTCTCTCTGCTGGCCGGCTCCCCGTGGTGACCCCCTCCAGACACAGGAGAAGACAGTGTTGACGGTTCTGATCCATTGGCCTCCGAATCATCTTTGGGCTGATTTTAGGAAAGACTGATTATCATTCAATACAAACAATTGCTCATATCCATCATGTTTCACTCATTTTGCCTTTGACATAGTAATGAATGTGATAGTTAATGGCACTCAGCCAAGCAGTCCTTCACTGGCCTCTCTTAGCAGAATTATTTCGTCCCGACATCTGTTACTCAAAATCACCAGGTTATTGAGATTTTTTCTTTGATAGACAGATAAAAAGATAGTGAATTGCAGTGCACATGGCAGCATTGCATGAAACACGCTGACAGAAGTGGGGGAAAGTATCAAATCACTTTCATAGATGCATAATGTAACTCGGAAATATGTATGCAACCCACCATCTTTTGTATTGTTTGTAGCAACACTGTAACAATACTCAAGAGGTGAGTAAGTTCAGTTGTTGCAGTGCAACTGGTAGTAATTCATACATACACTTCCACAGACTACAAAGGCAGATTTTACTGATTTTATTGTTTGAGGAGATTAAAGTATGATATTGTTCCTGGGAGAAAAGGGATTGAATAGCATTTGTTTTTTTACCCGAGAATGTGTATCTCCACCTACTCTGCCACATGCTCTTCTCTCTTCAGTCTCAGTTTCCAAGTCTTTGACCTGAAGAAGTATTATCTATGTCCTTTTTTCTTTCTCCTGTGGTCACTCACTCCCTTTGCATCGTCTTTATTTAGTGACCTGCATGCACAATTTCCATCTGTACTCCCACTGCTAACAATATACACATGCTTATTATAGTAACCCAGTAGGTGCGTGTCACATCCCACTAATCCATTTCTTTCTCACACCTTTCCTTTAGACTGCAGTAAAGCGTTTTATATTACGCTCCAGAGTGTCTTAAGGCTTATTCTCTTTCGTAACTCTCTCTATACTGTACATTTTTGTACTCCCACTATAGGTATTTCCTGATGTATGCACTGTGATGCATACAAATGTTTAAATCCATTGAACTTCAATGTGTCTCCCTGTGCCCTTAATTCAGACTGCAGCTACAGTTTGGTCACGTGTTAGAAAAATAGCTGATGCAGTTAACCAGAGACCCTTAACGTAGCAGATGCAGTTGATGGACACATTGGTGACTGTAGTGAGGGATCAAACATGTGAACTACAGTGTTTAAAGTCACAAAGTGCTTTACGGTAAAAACAAAAAACTAAAGTAAATATAATCCAAAATGAAAAGATAAAAGATAAAAGATTAAATAATTAAAGAAATTACAACAAATACCAGAAGATAAGAAAAAGCCATAAGATAAAGTAAGTATTAAGGAGAGATTTAAAGGGAGGATACTGAGATCATTAAGCAAGGAGTTTCACAGCTCAGGTGCATGGATACCTTTAGTGACAAGTTGAGATTTTGGAACCATTAGTAGGGCCCTGCCGGAGGATCTAAAGCAGCGATCAGGCTCATAAGGACTTAACAGATCACAGATATTGTCAGGAGCGTGACCATGCAAGGCTTTAAAAATTTGAGGTAAATTAAAACCAATGCTAAAACTGGCAGCTAATCAATTAACAGCAGCAAGGATTTGTTGTGACATGTTTCTATTTCTTAGAACGTGTTAAAACCCTGGCAGCAGCGTTATATAAGTTGTGTAAGTCTTTGGATGTTTCGCATGCTTAGACCATAATTAAGTGCGCTGCAATTGTCAAATGTAGAGTAGCCATTCTCAACCAGTGGACCGCCACCCAGTGGAAGAAGGAGTGCCAGATAAAATGCCAAATGGTTAGATTAAAATGTTTTAAATGTTTTATAGTAATGTACAAAACTAATTGTTTTTATTTCTAAGTATGCTCAAGGATTCGCATACATAAAAAAACGTCAAATATTGTTTCCAGCCAATCACGACACACAATACAAAAGGTTGAGAACCCCTGGTCTAGAGGATATAAAAGCATGAATGACCTTTTTCTAGATCTGCAATTGAGAAGAATTACCTAATCTTGGTTAAATGTATCAGCTGGACAAAGCAGGACTCCATCATTTTTTGCAGGACATGTTTGGACATCCAATTCTTAATTTCAGCAAGGCAGTGCATAATAAAAGACACATGGGTGGTACCAGGCTTTATCGGAAGATACAGTTGAGAATCATCCACATAACAAAGACAAATGATATTATATGTACATGTAATTTGCCCCAGGGGTAGCATATATGAGCTAAATAAAAAGTGATCCAGAATAGGCCCCTGGAGGACCCAACAAAATCGAGGAGTTAACTGCAGAGGTGGAAGTGCTCAGATGCTATACTTCAAAATACTAATACCTGTCTTTTATGTAAGTAAATACATATTATACTGTATGCACTTTCATGGTATGGGATTGCCCAAAAGTAAATTCTTTTTGGCAGGAAATTGTACGCACCATCTCCAGCTTGACAAATAGAAATATTACAATGTATCCAGCTCTTCACTTCCTTAATAACTCCTCAGAGAAGGGTACTCCCATAAAAGGCACATTGGATATGGCTGAGTGGTATGTGACCAGCCAAGAAGCTCATCGCTCAATGTTGGATTTCTTTTTCTATTTTAACTACTTTATATAAACCAGTTTATCAATCTGTAGCAAATTACGGTAACACTTTATTTAATGGGTCTATGAATTCCTAATAATTTCCTAAGAAGTTTCCTGGAAAGAACAATTATAGGAAAAAGAAAGTGATCAGTTGACTTTTAATTAATTCCAAATGCTAAGTTAGAAATACTATAAATATATAGTGGGAAAATGACCTCAAAACTGTGCTTAAGGTATTTAAGTAAATGTATTAACACCACTGCTCAACTCTCTCCATGACACCCCACCACCATGCCTCTCACAGAGGTGTACCTGTAGCAGTAGCTCCCTGAGCCTGCGCAGCTGGGACTCCAGCTGTTTGTTGTGGTCCTCCAGGATCTGCATACGGGTCTCCAGGCGCGTTTTGTGTTGTCGGAGGACCCGTGCCTCGGCCAGGAGCTCCTCATCCTGTTGCCCTTCTGCTGTGGGTGAACCTGGACCGTCCTCTCCAGCTTCAGTCAGCATGGGAACCAACGCTGCTTCCTCGTGCTTCCACTTGAGCCTCCTGTACTCGCCCTGCAGCACCCTGAGTACCCACAGTGGAGGACAGATGAGGGGAAAACAGTCAGGCTCACATGTTGATGCAGCATACGAAACACACACACACACACACAACCGAAGGTATTTATCTAGTTTCCACCTGACAGACACAGAAATACGCCTCCACATAACAATCTGACATGTTTGTGAGTTAGATAATTAGAATAATTTCACTGCATGCCTAAAGACTAACACATAAAAACAGTGCAGCAAGGGGCTAATGTATTGTTGATATCTTGCCATGTGGAAAGCAATCATCTTCATTTGGAACATCTGAACAGCTGCAATAAATCAGTATCTTCTATCCCTTATGTGTGTGTCACTAAGGCCATTAACTGACTGTGTGCTGTGCTGTAAAGCATTACTAAGAGTGTTTTAATTTATTTGAGTGCTGGAAAATCATGCTGGTCTATTTAAGTGCTGAATTAGTAATAACCTTCTGTTTAGGACAAACATAAATTGCACATATCGCAGTGTCACCACACCCCCACACACACTAGATCTACTTCCTCATTGTTTGGGGAACCCACAGACTCCACTGTTGTATGTGTAATAATAATAATAGAAGATTAGGGTTAAAGGGTTTTGATTGTGAACTGGGTCAAGGTTTCAGATACCCAAAGGGCACAAATGTATGTGCATGTATGTAGCAGTATGCACCCGTTTGTGTGTGTGTGTGGAAAGGTCACAACCAAATTGAAGACACGAGAAAATTATTCATATGAATCATTCGCATAAAGGGTGCCTCTGGTAACCAATTAGGAGAATAGGAGAAATTAATTTGCCTAATTTATGGAAAATGCATGAGCATCTTAGCTACTTGGGCACAATATATTCAAATTTGGGCATTAACTTCTAAACTAATATGTGTCAGAGATGCTTTACACTCATATCAACCCATAATGGCCTCTTCCTTTCTCTTCTGGAGGAGACCAACAAACTGTCAAGTGTTTCCATGTTATCACCATATTATTTTACAGGCTTTGCTGTCATGTATGCACACAGAAAATGTTTTTGTTGTCTTAAGCTTGTTTAGTAGGATTTAAAGTGTGAAAGTATTTACTCTCTGCAGAAAGTCTGCAAATGGCAGCAGACACATCAAAAAGAGTGTACTGCCTCCAGATAAACACACATGTACACACAAACTGTATTTGTGTTGTTATGCTTTTCTGGTAAAAATCACTCCCTAAACCAAAGTTGAACAGTTCTGCTACATGCTTTATCTAAAACCCCATTCTAAACCTCATTCAAATCTACAACCAAATCAAATTCAACACAGTTCTCAGTGCTTACAAGAATAACACATTATTCTTGTGTACTATGTTGACGTACAGCAATATGTGCAATCAATCTGCTTCAGAAGGATTTATTGTGTGTGAAAACAAACCTGCAGTAATGACTCCACCACCCAAACAAATCAACAAAGGAACCTAGCTCCAGACTCAAAGCACAATGTCCTAACAAACAAACAAACACATTTGTTTGTTTGTTTTTTGGCTACAGACCTGTTCTCGTTCTCCAGGCGCGCCAGGGTGCATTGGAGCTGCTCCTTGTCCTGGTGCTCCAGGTGGGCCAGCAGCATGTGCTGTCCGCAGGGTGAGTCATGGTCCAGGGCTGGGCTGGAGTGACGCAGGAGGTACTGATCTTCATCCCTGAGTCCCCCACACAGGAGACAGCACACTGAGCCACCAGCACACAGCCACCAGCAGCACAAAGCAGAGCCCGGGACAGCATGGGAGAGCAGACAGGCCAAAGCAAGGCAAGGCAAGCAGGGCGAGGAAAGGCATCACAGGACGAGACGCAATGCAACAAGACTGGACAGAATGAGATGGAACACAATGGCAAAGGCACTGTGCCAGGTTCACAGTCCAAATATTAAATCATCTGTAATAAACTTGGCTCACAACACCATTATAAACCCACTCACATTTATTAAAAATGGAAGCTACATCACAATATATTGCTCAAATAATAAACACTTTATGGAACAGAAAACTTAATGTGCAGATCCATGATAGTAGACCTACGGCTGTAAAACAATAAATGATCTGTGAATGTTTGGCTATTATTTTAATGGAAAGACAGCTGTTTGTCTATATGTTGCGATAATGCTTTGGGCTACGAAGAAAAACTACTTTATTGAGGCAAAGTTGAAAGCAAGTGTTGCATTGTAATGCTAAATTATACATCACAGAGGTATTTATAGGCCTAGTTCAAACAAACGGGTAAAGTCAAGAGGTGGCCAGATCTGCTGTAGTTGCAGCACACCTCTTCTACTGTAAGATCTGTTATTTAGGAGGTCCCACGTAACCCTTAGATGCACTGGTGGCTCAACAATGAACCAAAGAAACCTGTTTTATGTGCAATATTTTTTATGCCGAAATATTTCCGCATTTCACATTACAGGTATTCCTAATAAGTGCAGTTTTTGATTTCATCCCATTAACATTTTTGTATTTATGTAATTTACTTTGTTAAGAACTTTTAAATTATTATCATAGTTTTCCATGAGTGGGTCAAAAATGACTCATAGGCATTTCCTTTGGAGATTCATAGGGATTTTACTCTCTTACTTTTGGATACACAGTATTTCTCTAGACCACATCTCATCTGTCATTCACATCAATGCTTACCCACATTATTTTACTATTTTACATTTGATGTATATATTTCAAAATGGACATCACCAAATTGAAAGCTGTTTTACTTAACATTTAAATCTTTATTATATTTATATGAAAGAGTATCTGCTATTATAATCCAATAAAATTACTTCAAAGCTATCTTACGTTATCTTTCCACTGTTGTGAATGTAAGTGAAATGTTGTCATAACTATGCAAGTTTAATAATGTTTATCATTAACAAAAAACACTTATGGAAGACTGAAGGTTCCATTGACCTATGCATCTAAAAGTTCAATTATTTTCAAGTCCACAACCTGGCCATAAGCACGATAAGTAAACTCAGAACAATGCACACAGGTGGAGGCTGAAGGCTGCACACACAGGAAGCATGGTTTAGGACAGAAAACAGTATGATGCCAGCCAAACACCAGCTGGAGGCACAGATAGCACAGCAGCATGTACAGAGCCATGCAGCAGGAAAAACAGAGAGGCACTGACAGGCAGAAGGGTGGGTTCACAGAATAAGAACAACAAGACACAAGGGCACAAGAGCAAAAAACAACACCGCTACACATAAGGGGTAGAAGTGAAGTGTCATGCAATACAAACACACTCTCAGGCATGGTATTATAGACAGACACAGATGCAACTACTATACATGAATGCACTGATATACACACATTTTTGTGACAAAGCTCCATCCAAGCGACACTCTAGATACATGCACATGGCAACAAAGACATTGGGAGCGGGTTTAAGAAGCACAGGTGTCAGTAGTAAAGAGTGTTGCTGAAAAGTCGTGTAGCTTTGTGTAAGCCTAAAACTAGCTTCTAATGTGGTGTCAAATCACAGCCTTCTCTCAGAGCACACACAAATTAAACATGTCTGAAAAGAAATAATGAGCACCCTTCACAATATACACACCCAAAGACGCACACACCTGGATCCCTAAAAGACCAGACAACGCTTTGCACAGAGCTGCTGGGTATGCAGCCTTGACTTTAAAGTGTGAAAAAAAAAAAAAAAAAAGGAAGACCATCTCAGAGAAGGAGGAAACGGTTGACAGGCCACACAGATGTCAACAAAATATGACATGGACACACACAAAAACATGATCTCAAACAACCTTAATCAGTCTTTCCACCTGACACTTCCTCAGCTTTCCACAATAAGGTCTCACCCTATTGGTTGCCTAATTCACAACAAACATCCCCATTCCTTTCACTGCCGTAACCCTGCCACTTAGCCAGCTTTTACAAACACACACACATGCCCCTCTCCTCTGCTTTGTGTATCTACCACAAGCCAAAGACTTCAATCACAACAGGCATGTGCATGATGATGGGGGGGGGGGCGTGTGCGCGCTGCTCGCTGTGGGTCATTTTCATTATGTGGCTGATTATTTATGTGATTACCCAATCTTTGCCTAGCAGTAGAACATATATGCCCAAGCCTGAGCACACACATAACACAGAGACAATCAGTGTATCAAGAGGAAAGAGTGTACACACAAAACACACACATAATCCCCGTGAAGGACTGGGGTTGTAATGAGGGGGCTCGTAGTGTGGGGGTGGCAGCATACTCACAGACTTTCATCAGGAGAAAGGCTATCCGTGAAGAATGAACAATTCTGGCTCTCCATTTCTGCCAACCTATATATATATATATATATATATATATATACATACACACAGAGAGACATATTTACACATGTATACAAACAGACACACAAAAAGAGAAATACAGGAGAATGGATGAGTCAGAGCAAATGTAGGAGGAAGCAAAAGCAACACATTGATATTATCACACACTGGGGAAATATGACCCCTGAAACACAAGATAAAACAAACAATAAGTACAGTTTAGCTTTTAAGTAGTGGGACTAAGACCTGTGGCCTTTAAGCATTATGGACTGCAACTGAACAGCGAGGTGTCTGCAAACATCTGACTGACAAGACTGCAGAGTGGCAGAATTTCCACAGCGTACGAGCTATAAAAGTGTCCACAAAGAGGGAGAATAAAACTCTGATAAAATACCGTATCGTGTCTACCAGCATACAGGCAATAAAAAAAACTTCTTCCTGAAATGTGCTGTTGTCCAAGCACCACGGACAGCAAGTGTGTGTGTGTGAGCTGCTGTGTGGCTTGTCAGGACCAAGGACAGCGCTTCTAGTTCTGCATTATGTCCTGCTGACTGTCAGTGGACAGCTGCACTGCACACGCTGCTCTGTAAGCTGTTTCACTACTATTACTACAACAATTGCAAAATGCTGCAGTAGGTAAAAAATGTTTGAAGTGTGTTGAAAAATACATGGTGCTTATACTAGTTTGACGGCATAAATCATAACTGGAGACATCGCATCACTGTGAAAAATTCTTTGTGAGTTTTAAATAAAAAATGATAGCAAGACACTGAACCCCAATTTAGGGGTTGACATGGTAGACATGATCTAAAGATGCAGGTTGAGACAGGCTGAGGGAAAGTGAGTACACCACATAATAAAGGAATCCCAAATTGCTACAGTCCACTGAACATCACATGTTTGTGATATGTAACTGTGTTAGACAACCAAAGGGTGGATACCTCCTTCAAGTGAGGTGATTAACCAGCTCAGAGAACTAACCCACTGATGCAAATGTGCTAGGAGCCTTGTTGCTGCCCACATACATACATACATACATACATACATACATACATACATACATACATACATACATACATACATACATACATACATACATACATACATACATACATACAAGTCCTAAAGAAAAGTCCTAAATATACACTGCATCAAACACACATGACACACCCAACGCTGCATCATTTTTCACAGGGTGTCGTCAGCTGAAAGAGGGATGGGAGGAGGGGTGAGTGATGTAGAGGCTGTCAGGGACATCGACATTACATCCTATTTCTCTCCAGTGTCTAGTGAGTCCATAACACTGAGAAATGTAGGATTTATCCATGTCCTGTTGCAGGAAGCCCGGCCCGTGAACCTGACCGCTCGTAATTCAGTCTGCGACACTATTCATCAGAAAGCCTCCACAAACCTGGAGTCGCAGTCAGGGACAACAGAAATGAGAAAGGAAAGGGCAGAAAGTCGTAGTGTGGCTGTGTGTGTGTGTGTGTGTGTTTTGCATACTTGTGTTAAGCTTCTTGTATAAATGTAAATAGATGTGAGAGTAAATGAGAAACAGGAGAGAAAGCGGAGGTAAGAGAGGAGAAATCCTAACAGAGTTCTAAGAGCTTTTTTATTATCCTCCTCTCATCCATCCTCTACAAGATGTCGAAGCAGCGCTGATGATGAAAGGAATGAACTCTACTCCTGCATCGATATGGGAGGAGGGGGAGAGAGAGAGAGAGAGAGAGAGACAGGGGCTGTCTCTGTGTTTGACATGGCTATGAATCTGGCTTTCCTAACTCCAAACATTAAATACTTTCTAAATACTTCTGGAGACTACTTTATTGGCATGGGTTAACACGTATACTCCTCACTGGCTGAAGGGCACTTTGACACAAACACACACACACAGACTCCTACACACACCTGTCTAATATGCCATCCCAAAGGGAAGAATTTCCAACACTGACCTGCCAGTGATGACATCCAGTGTTTTTATACCAGCTTGACTTTCCATTAGTGTTCAAAGTGAGCGGTGAGTTGTGAATAATGCGGTGCATGAATTCAAATAAGAAATGTGATTTCTCCCTTTATCACCTATATTAACTGACAGGTAGAGAGGTGGGGGAGAAAGAGAGAAAGAGAAGAAAAAATTTATGAAAAGACGATTGAAGTCAAATCGGCATGCTGCTGCAATACAGATAAAATACTCAACATTCACATAATAAGGACTGTCTACTCCTATTACGACGATGCTCAGATCAGGGTGCTCTCACTTCTCTCCTTTTCATTGTGTCTAAATCTGCAAATGCCGATACTTGTTTTACGCCTGTGTATTATAGTTATGGCACGCTGGACCAAAGTGATAACTGGTCAATAAACTACACCGGGGGGGGTTGGTAAATGATTCTGTATTTTTCTTATTGTCAACAAATCCCATGAAAAGACCAAAACCAACACTGAATTGATCCTAATAACAAGTGTTCTCTAGCAACGCCTGATACAGCTTATACATGCCTCTGTGCCGCAGAGCTCCATTGTTGTCCTATTACTATTAAAAACACTTCAGTGAGCCACACCGTTGCATTGGGTCACATGTTCCTTCATTACGATGAATGCGTGCAGTGTAGTTTATTTAGAGTTAATCCGATACACAATCCTCCTGCCAGAAATACTAACCAGCTCGCCAGATCCAGGGCTGGAAACAGGTCCCCAAAGGAATTACTGTTTGTGTAACACTTGCTAAAAGCGACAGAGCCCAGCTGTTTTAGGAAATAATGGAAGTATATATTCATGCATCCTGCTTTTAAAGATTCACTTCTTTAGTAGTAATGAATGGGCTTGAGACTGAGAGCCACAGACAGGCTGACAATAAAAGACATATAGAATGTCACCAGCCTTATATTTTAAAACAGTTTATGCATGTGTTCAGAATTCATGAAGACACATTATTATAAGAATACAATGTTGTCAAGCATTCATTATATGTTCCTACACCAGTGACAGATGCTTCTTATGAACTGTGAGATGTTATACAAACAAATACATTTCCCTACATCTACTTACAACTACATTATAGTGTGTTATAATGTGCTATAAACCATTTATCAAATGACTACTTAGTGCTTGTAAAAGAGAAATAGGGAATGCTACCATGTTGGGACACTATGTGAAAGCATACTTTTTTATCTCAAATAAAGACCCTTAGTGAGTTATTCTTATGCAGAAAAAGACGCTTGAGGAACAGAGATGGCTTCCTGACATGCAAAATGATGAGAGGCTTGCTAAGAGCAAAGTTGCTAAGATACTATATAGATACGGTGGAATTTTTCTGGCATTTTCTCAGCAGGTCAGGGAAGGCAGTCAGACTGTGAAAGCATTTCATTTTCACTTAATTAGACCATTTCCATTTCTTTTCTTTTAGTTTCTTTTGGTGAAGGCTGTCTTCAGCTACAGAATTATACTGGTGAAGATTTTTCTCAGTGACCATCGTGATTCAAGCAACTGTAATTAACAACACATTCGTTAATGTAGGAGGACTTAATAGAAAAGATATTAAAGAATGGAGAAGAAGAAAGGGCTAGAAGAGAGACGGCCAGAGACAGAAAAAGAGGGAGAAATAAATGTGCGGGTGGGAGACAATAGAAGAGAGGGATCAGAGATAAGAATAAAAAGAAAAAAAGACAAACAGAAAACAGGAGAAAGGGAAAAAAGGAAGAGATAAGAGGGGTAAAGAAGACAATTGCTCCTGCTCTCTTGTTGGTGTGTGTTCTCTCTGTTTTGGCAGGGTGTAAGGCAGTTGTGTGTAAGAGCCTCAGGGAAGTAATACACAATGGCACACTTACACACACACGTGTGTGTGTGTGTGTGTGTGTGTGTGTGTGTGCGTGTGCGTGTGCGTGTGCGTGTGCGTGTGCAGCTCTGCAGTACTGTGGGCAGAGCTGCCAGGAGTGTGGGAGTCCAGTGCTGTGCCTTGTTTATAACCTGTCAGACAGACACTAATCCACACCAACAGCTCCCAGGTGACCAATGGGCTCACTGCCCTAGCAAGTGACAAGCCGCTAGGCGTGTTGAACCCCACTGACCTCCACACACACACACGTAACAACCACAAACTGCTCTGCTTAAGTGCACCAGCGTGTTTGCGTGTAGAATAAGCGTGAAGGAAACTGCTGGGCAGTACAGTCTCTCCCCTGGCTGGAGTACAGTGCACAACGCAGCCAAATCAATACTTCAATCAGTGTGTGGTGAAGACTAAAGGGTGAGGGAGGAGAGGAGGTCGAAGCAAGGGTGGAGAGAATATGAAGAAGAAGGGGGGTTGATTTGGAAAGCAGAAAGTGAGAGCGTTTTGTTGTAATCATTTGATATATAGCATAGCAAAGTAAGCCACGTACCTGCTAGCATAATGTTCAATCCTGCTGTGTGTGTCGGCGTGGGGCAGCTTGGGTGAGGAGCACGGCCTGGGAACAACAAAAGCAAACGTCAACACCTCACCAAGACATTTTTAAGACTCTGTGTGAATGTTTGTTTGCAGAAAAGCCAAATCTGAACATAATTGACACATATTGCCAGAAGAAGAGAGTTTAGATTTTGAACTTGGAAAACTTTATTGTTCGGGTGCAAACAAAACACACAGTGGAGAAAAGTACATTTAGGTAAGTGCTATACTTAAGTACAATAATGAGGAACTTTACTTTATACATTTTATTTCCATTTTATGCTACTTAGTACTTCTACTGCACTACATTTATTTGAGGGCTTTAGTTCCTAGTTTGCAGATTAAGATTTTACACACAAACATATGATGGTCTTAAAATATGATGCATTTCTATTGATTAAAACCGATTCCCAACATGTTTTGATTGTGATGCTTTATAAATATAAATATAATATACATATATATATAATATAAATATGATTATTTTTTTATTTTAGTGTTTTATTTTTTATATTATATTTATATTTTAATAAATATATATTATTGTATTACTGTATTATTACTGTATATATTTAATAAATTATATTACATAGCTGTTGCTATGTAATATAATTTAATTTAATATAATTAAAAGAATTTCATTGCTCAGGATGACCTATGTTATACTGTGCATTTGCCAAATAAAATGTTAACTTGACTATAAACAAACATTACCTACTCATTTTCCCTTCAACACAGGCTGCATGTGTTTATAAGCTATGAGTAGTTCAGGGTCTGAAGCGAGGGAGGACTGGAGCATACAGTTATAGTAAGAGCTTTTTATAAGGCAGAATACAGGACCAAGAATCTTGACTATGCCGTGGCACATCATTATGTTAATAATCGTGGATTGGCTTCTATCCTAAAATCAAGGGGTATTGAGAAGATTGCAGCATCCCCTAAGAGAGGAGACACTACAAACAAACTGATCTGCAGGGAAAGCTACTGGACTTATACAGGAAATACAACTGAGCAGTGAATAAATGAAGAAATGAATCTATCTGGTTTTCTATAATTTTTTCTATGCTTTTTAATTACTTTAATGGATTTTATGATGTATATTTATATATGCTGTGGCAATAGACGTGAGCAACAACCAGATAGTAGCTGGGTGCAGGTAATTTAGGCCTCCACACTGCCTCTTCTTACAGTGATGAAGACATGCTTTGTGTAGCAACATTAGGTGCTGCTCCTTATTAAAGCTCCTATTATAACAGCATGCTCCAGATCTCCTCTGCCCAGATCCGATGTCTCTTGAGGCACTGCTTTGAGGGCCTTCATCATTCTATTAAAATAATGACTTACTACTTTTTACTTTTTTATTTTTTTTTACAATTAACACTAGAAATGATGAAGGCACTTGCAAATAACAAGATAACCAAATAACTACTTCTCACTTCAGATTTTTTCATTTAAAGAGTTTTAAGTCACCTAGATGTAAAACTATCCAGCACTTGATAAGGCTAAAGCAAAGATTTGAGAACAATTTTGTGTTGCAGTGCAGTTTTTTCTTCTTCCCTATCTTGTTAATAACATTGCATCCAAGGTGTGTAAAAAAGTTAAAATCAGCTCCATTTCAACCAGCTACAACATAAAAAACTGCTTTTACACTAATGCATCAGTAATAATAATTAGTATAATAATAATATATGTACATTATAATAATAAGTTATAAGTATGATAGCATATCATAAAATATTCATAATATGAAGGATTATTCTGCATAATTAGTGCTTTTAATTTTGATAATTGTGTCTAGTGGAGTCTTGGGTGGATAGATTCATTCTTGTAATGTTTGAGGTTATTAAATGTGAACCTAACAGTGACAAAATCAGCCAAAACCAGGACCCATAATCATGCTAAATCTTCCTGGATACTGTTGTTGCCCTGAGCCATGCTTCTTGATGATCTCATGGATTTTTGTCTCATTGCTCTTGTTTTCCCCTTTGGGTGAGACTCACCCATGTGAACAGAACATCTGATCCAAACTGAGATCACAGGAATAACATTATGTTAATTCTGAACACAAAGCTGTCTCTTTAACCCATCTCAGAGAGTCAGAGTGCCCAAAATTGTCAGAGCATGATAATTAGCCCGGAGCAGCAGGGTGAAAGTGAGACAAAGTGATAGACAGATGGCAAAAAAGACAGACAGACGGAAAGAGAGAGGGATGTCTGTGCTTACAAGTGTTTACGCGTGGGACTTACGTTTCTGAGCTCTCAGCTTCCAGCACAGATTGCACTGGCAGGTAACCTCTCTGAGGGTGCTTGGTGAAGTACTGCTTTGACCTGAATTTATTCTTCAGAGTCTTGGCAAAGTCCCTCATCTTCTCTCCTGAGGTTGTCTGCAGTGTGATATAGGAGGCGAGGGGTGGGGGGGGGGGGGGGTGGGGTGGAGGAGGGGTGAGAGGAGTGAATGGGTGGGACACCCCTGGCACCGCTTAATAATTCTTCCAAAGTGCTGCTTTCTCCAAAATGAGCTCATCTGAAATGTGTGCACATTTGTTTCAATGCTGGTTTGTTTTATTTTGACTTTTTTAAAAGACTAACTTATTCATCCATGTGTTTTCTCATTCAATGTCTGCTGCTTTCTCTGCTTCCTTCCCTTTTACGCTGCTTTGAATCCTTCCTGTCTCTCTCTCTCTCTCTCTCTCTCTCTGGCTCTCTATTTCATGCTCTCTCTATCAGAGGAGAAACTATGGGCACCTGCCTGCCTCAGCATTGTGAAAAACCGTAGCTAGCAAATATAAAATATTGTCAAGTAAAAAAAATTATTGTACAGATGGCCTTTTTTTTGCTATATTTTACAGCTCAGATTGATTAGAGATTAAATCTGGCACCATCACAGTACACTCCAGCACTCCAGCTACAGCTACTCCTTTGGAATTAACTCAACTTTGGAGACTGTGCGTGCAATCGCACAGTTTAAGACTCTGGTTTTATTGGGGTTTAGTGCACAATGTGTGCTCCAAATAGCACTTTATGTGTGCACTATGTGAGCCAGAAAGGATGTTACTGCTGAGTAGTACTCAATCTCTGCATAATATAGATCTGGATGAGGCAGTGTAAGCATATCTAACAGTATATACTTAGAGACGATAAAGATCTCATAGTGGAGAGGGAGCTAAATCTATGTCTGGCAGCAGGAATAAGGAAGATAGTATTTTTTTGGTGTACAGCTGAGTTTTATTCGTCTCTAGAGCCTTGAATTTGTATTCGGTTAAAGCACTTGATAATGTTTTTCTTACTGGCGTGTAGTACTCCATGATGGGGTAGTGCAGCTTCTTTCCCTTGGTAGTGCGGCCCGTTAGAAAACATGTCTGGCAGATGTCCACATTGAACTGCTTCAGACTGCGATACCTGTCAAGATCAATATTATACAGAGGCTGAACTGATGTTTGCATGAGACCTGGGCAGAGTAGAGGTGTGTGTGTGTGTGTGTGTGTATGTGTGTGTGTACAGAATAAAAGATTGATGCAGGTCTGTGTGTTCAATTTCTATTCTTGTCTACATGCATGCTTTTTTCGCTCTGCTCCAGACAAGGATGAACCTGTTAGTCAAAATTTTAATTATTGAGCATATCTTACGTGATAAATGATGTGTTAGGATTACTTTCACTTTCTGAATACAGATAAAAGAAGGTAAAATCAATATATGAATGCAATATTCATCAAACACATGATTTGCACACATACACAAATTATTTTCTGTGCCAGATTTTATGAGGGTGAAGAATATTTCATAATACGAAGAGTTTTCAGTCAGGGACCTTCAAGCATGATGCTGTAAGCTTGCCTCAATAGTATAATTTCACAGATTGGAATATGAAATGCTCTTCTTATTATTTTACATTGCATCTTAGTAGCAAAGCATCTCCTTAGTTGCTATCTAGTGAGAAGTGATTCTTATATAGAGAGAACATTAGAAAACACCTTCTGCCACTGTTAAAATGTATTTCTTTGCTTCACCTTTTGCCTTGCAAAATGATCATACATCTTATTCTTCCAATTATTAATAAATTGTAATGTTAATGCAAACAATCTTTTTTAATACCTTTTTTGCATTCACATTACATACAACTACTAAAGTATCCAGTTCTTTGACATATTATTTCCATCAAACTTGCAGGCAATTGATCTTTATTTATTTTTAGACACCCACATAATTAATTGAATCCATTCAATTTTATTTTAAGTTTATTGTAGGTGTATATATGGTTGTGATTGTTCCTCCTTAACAACATATTCATTCATATCATTAGTTCTTTTTTTATGTAAAGTTGCAATAGCCTGTGATCACTGAAGAGTTTTTTTTCATGTTATGTTATACATGTGTGTTTAAAATACATTTGTGTGTACCTACACTGGCATCCCTACCTGAAGCCCTTGATGGGACACTGTTTGCAGACATAGCATTTGGCCTGGTGCTTGGTCGACTCTGCAGCAGTCACACGGTGGAGGACAGGCAGCCAAACCATCGACTGGGGCTCCAGGCTCATCCACTCCAGGAAGTGAGACACCTCAATCGCAGGCTTCCCTGGGGCCTGAAAAAGGAGTGTGGGAGGAAGGAAAGAAGTAAACAATCCAAATATAGACCAACAGCAGGGTAGGTACATAAAGTAATGAGAGGAGAAGGTGAGAGCTTCCTTTCCAATGGTGGTTTCAGGTGAGCTATTGTTGACAAAAGGAATCAAAGAGAATACAAAAGATAAGAGGAGGAAGGAGAGGATGAAAGAAGATGTACTACACTATGGAATATTTTTTGCTTTTATGCAACTACTTGAACAATTATAAAGCTAAAACAGCCGCGAACATTATCTGTCTGTATAGCATATAGTATGTGTTTGCAGACTCACCTTGTTGAGAATTCCAGAAAATGGAATAAAAAGGAAGTCAGCCTAATAAAAGGATGACTCGCCAAGCGCTGAAAATCCGTGATGTGCTAAATTCTCATTAAGTCCACATCAGAGATGCATTAAGAGGTTGATTTCCCTGGGGCTTCCTCCAATGCCCAAGCAAAGTAGCATACTAAATGTGTGTGTGTGTGTGCACACTGATCAGACAGACTGTAAGGTGTAAAGAGGGGCAGAGGCTCCCAAGGGGTTAGGGAGCTCCTTTCTGGTAGAAGAGTGGCCAGCTTCGCTCCATGTGGGAGGTCAAATAGCAGCTCATCGCATACCGAACACCTGGAACTATCACTGACTATGCTGAGCACGCCGCCAGATCTCAAAGCAGCACGCTGAGCAGATGGGATACTTTAAACATCATTGAAATAGTAACAGTAATAAACATTCAGTCATCCATCAAAACCCAATGCTTTCTGCACCACATATCCACTAAACAGCATGCGTTTGTGAATCAAACAATCAACATACAACCCTTCTCTCAAAGTATGAAAATATTTACCAAAGGTAGAGTAATTCCCTCAGTTGAATTTAAATAACCTCTGCACATACCATCGCTCCTTCAGCAATATAATTTTGTATGATCTTCTTACTCTGCATTTTTTCCGCCCAAGTCAATCCATCGGCTCCACTGCCAATAGAGTCTAAAAGTCAATGTCTAATGTTATGTGAGGTGGCAACAAAAACTGTACCCACATCTCCACAAACTAATGTCCCCCCCACACACACACACACAATTTGCATTACATGGATATTTCATCTTCAACTAAATGCCCTGTCATGGAACAAATGGGGAAAGAAATTGATTTTAAGCCGCCGTAGCTGATACAGCAAGCATAGGCCAGAATAGATTGTGTATAATTAGGATCTGCCTCGAAAATTAGGGAATTAAAAGGCTTTGCATAGGCCACCTTCCAAAAAAGCTGTGGCCTGCTCCTAATGACTCCCTAATTATCTTGTGTCCCGAATTGAATGTCACAAGGTAAAGTTCCTGTAACCTGCACCAAACGTACAAGTTCAGACACATTCCGAAAACAAGAAAAGCACGGAAAGACAAATGAATTCACACTTTGAATATGTCTCCTCATTAGCTATTGGTCTGTGCTCTACTGGACTCTGTGACCTCAAGTCATCATATCAATATTCAAACAGATCCTATTCTGTAAGAAACTTTCCCATTTAAACTTCTTGGGTATCATTGTCTATGTAAGGTTAGTACTATCATGCATTATCTACCACTGACTGTTTTTTGTGAGGATTAAAAGCGCTGCAATATTAATGTGATGTAATGTTTGTGAGGCAACATTCGGAGTATGTGTGGGGCAGTCGGTGCTTCTTTAGGTAGAATAATTACAACCTTTCCATTCCCTGAGATGGTTCATTTAACTTCCTCTTTCTCTGAAGGAGAGGCTGATGTCAGTAAAACACAACGGGCATCACATAGCTGGCAGCTTCCTGGTGTGACATCATCATTTTTTCATACTCGGCTTTTGATAGAAAGTATCCCAAAGGCAAATGTTTGATTTTGCCATTCATTTTTTAAAGGTTTCAGCCTTTAAAATTCTGTTTCTGTATTTGTAATACTGTCTTTGCACAGACAAGTTCTGTTCTGATTATCTGGAGGTCACTCGTTATTTTCCTACACAGTAATTAATAGATTAGCAGGTTTGAGATACATCAGTAGCAGGAATAGGTGGGATTTCAAGGTCAACTTCACATTTCTCGTTGTGGCAATCAAGCCATTGTTTCAAGCACTGAAACTAGCACTGTCAAGTCTTACAACACTCTGCAGTGGTGGGCAGCCTCTCACTTGCTTCAAGTATGAATATGCTGGTCTAACATGGATCCACTAGAATCATATGAACGTCACAGCTGCAGTAGCAGTAGCTGCACGCCAGAATAGTGTTGGGGTGAACTCACAAAATATTCCTGACAGATGATTTCATCTGCTTTTGTTCATAGTGTGTGTGTGTGTGTGTGCATGCACCGTTGCCTATCTGTGAGTGTGTTTAGGCATGACACGCATGGTGATGCCTCTATTCTCACCACGCGGAAACAGCTGCGGACGCTGGGCTCCACATTGCTGCCTCCAAAAGCGGCGACTTCACCCAGCTGGCGTGGGATCTGGATGGCTTCATGGAGCAGCAGGCTGAGGTGACGCTGGTCTGTCAAACCTCCATGACTAGACACTTGACGAAATAAGTCTGCAGCCACCAGAAAAAAACAAAGTAATGTTTCAATTATGCAGTAACTAACCTGATTATACACCAGTGTGTACCAGCATTAGCTGTGCATGTCATTAGTATGAATGAAAAACAGTAGCTTGCATGTGAATCGTCTTGCATGCATTTTCCCGACACATCTACATCTGCTGATTTAGGTCATTTGTATTCATGGCTACATGTTCTCAGCTTTTCAAAATGTAAACTAGAAATTTAATTTCAAAGGCAAGCATTCACAATTTAGAAGTGTGGTACTTTGTCTGCAAAATAATCACATAACTTTAGAATGAACATAAAAAACTGTATCCTTAGTTTAGAACAGCAACGCATCTGTTTATCATCCATTGTTTAACAATTAGTCTCCAATCTGAGGCAACAGGTTTATCAACCCTGATTTATGTAATAAAATTCACTCCAGTGACATATAGACAGAGACAATATTCATATTAGTATTTTATCAGTATTAGTGGCCTGGCTGGTCTGCTTGAAGATGAAAGAGCGGCATAAGTGGAGTCTTGTCAGGTTTTAAATGAGGCCTTTACCAAGCTAGCTGGGGCTCTGCCTGTCTGCCTGTCACTGAGCAGATGAATGCTGACAGCCGTGTAAGGGAGCTGCACAATGCCAGTATAAGCATCCCATGTATCCCCCTCTCTGTGTACTTCTTCAAACAACGCTGGGTTTTAACACCTGCATGTTAAACAGCCTCCTCTATAAAGTTCTCATAACCAGAGCTGAAGCAAGTTTCACATTTTAAATGCACACACTGAGCTGTTTGATAGAGATGAGTTTTGGACATGTTTTATGGAGACACTATCACGGTATAAAGGCCTATTACATCTGAAACGTGCAGCCTGCAATGTTTCAAACCCTACAGTAAGATCATGGTATTCCTGGAGTTGGCTTCACAAGCCACAAAAAATTTAAACACCCATTGCAAATTTTTTGGTGAAGTCATAAACTAGTTTTCAGTAATTAATATTAAGTATGAAACTAACTCTTTACTAAATTTGGGTTGCACACAGTTTTAGCTATAAAGCCCCCGTGTAATGTGAATATACATTTCTAGGTAACCATGGCTTCACTGGAGCATTGGTGGGTCAGTTACATAAAACCCCTGAAATAGCTGCCTAAATAAACCACAGCCAGGAGTCTACAGCCATACTAAGAGCTCTGTGAGACTGTACTTAGGGACATTTACTGATTAGCACTAAACACAAGTACAGATTTGCTTAATGGGAATGTCATTAGTTCCGCAGGTATTGGTCAGGCCATAAACCAAAGTATTGGACAAATTCAATCATGGCATAGTTGTTAAGAAATTTCAGTCTGGAGCAAAGTGGTGGACTAACTGACAGATCAACATTGTCATGCCTAGCTACATGGCAAAAAACTATAAAAAAAATAAAAGTGAGTTTATTGAGTTCAGATTTTTGAACATTAAATAAGAGGGAACTAGCAGTGCAAATCCAGAGAACACTTTGTAAACTCAGTTTTCACTCACTATTTAAGCACTGTAAATATACGATAAAGTCATCCTCTGCAACTGTATGGACTATTTCGTCCCCTCTAATATATTCCGAAACTGATTTTATTGGATCATTTTGTTTTTCTGGTGTGAAAATTTGAAGCAGAGGCCAGTGAAAGAACAGTAAGTGGTGCTTTTGTTATATTAGGTCTGAAAGCAGTACATGTTGTGCAGAGGCATATAAAAGCAAGTAACTTAAGATATATAATCAAAATGTCTGAAAAGTCAAGTCAAGTAATTAAACTAGCAATTACAAGTGATTAGAAGCATTTTCACAGCATAATCGCAAGCCAAAGACTGGTGACAAGTATGACCTTGTATCTCAAGGTAGGTTGATGCAAATACATCAGATTTATTTTCAAATATTATTCCATTGACTTTTGGAGACGTTATGCTACCTGAACTTAGAAAAAGAGGTACCATTCAATTGAAGTCAAATCTATAAAGAGCTGACACAGAAGGTGTGCCAAGCATGAATAATCCTGCCATGGATTTCGCCATGTTGTCTCAGATCCTGTATCAAGTACAAGCTGCTCCATGTCCAACTATCATCAGTTCAAATGCTCACTCTCCATTTTACCTATTTTTACAGGATGACTCGTAAACTGGGGTTACAATAGAATAGTAAAACATATCTCAGACTGGAGAGGCACACTGATAAAATATTATGGCATTATTTATAATCAAAAATGGAGGAAGGGAGCGACTCTTTGCTAGTTGACTTTTGAAGAAAAATGAGAGTGAGAGCCATAGAGAGAGTGGGTATGAATGGTGTCTTTGGCAAGCAATCCTTTGAGGGCCCCTGTGTACTTTTTTGAAGTAAAGAAAGCTTTCGCCTTTATGGCGGTAGAGTCATTTCCTCCATTAGACTAAGTGGATGTCTTTATGTAATACTGGCAATCATAGCCATTTTGTTTGGGATCATTGTTTGCAGTTGAGGAAACGCATTAGGCACATGAACGAGCATCAGACTCACATTTGTACTTCTCTTGGACGTCTGCATTGCACAAGCTCACCAATCCCATCTTGAAGCTGAGAACTCGCATTTTGCCGTTCCGAGCACTAGCGGAAAGAAAGGGAAAAGAGAAAGAAAAGAAGGAAGTTGTAAGGTAACAATTTTTGTGAATTATCTTTCATTACGGAGTATTGTGTCGTGGTAATATATTGGTACATTTGCCGAGCCCTGCTGAGAGGGCCAAAGTGTGGAAAAATTAAGTGGGTCAAAGCACTACAGTACAGGTGAGTGCAACAGTGTGAAATTGTATTAGAGAACATCCAGAGTAACTAAAGGCACTGCAGGGACTTGATGAAGTGTTCTGTCCATGAGTTTATGCCCAGAAGAGCAAAAATAAGCTCACGTACACCACAATGTCACTTACAGACAAACACATGCATGCATACTTCATAAACACACACTTAAGAACACACACACATATCCAGCATGTGTGAGGCTCAGCAGGGATGTCCCCAGCTGAATAAATACTCTGATCACTGTCCAATTGCAAGTCCAGGTGAGATAGATGCTGTTGTGCCCTGACCTCAGCCTAAAAGGGTCACTTTAGTGAGAAACCAAGAACATCACATTCATTACAGAGCATCAGATCAATGAAGTATAAAATTGAATCAAAGAGTGAGTTTAATTTCCAGAGCTGGGTGTTGCTGTGAATGTGTTCAAAAAACAAAGTAGGGATGCAGTTTTTTAATCGGCAGATAGGTCAAACCATGAAGAAGTGAAACATTACTCAGGCCAGACCATTAGATTCAGGTTGAGAAAAGTGAGAGTCACATGGAGAAACATGAGAAAGGGGAGCATTACTGTCTTTTCCCTGTTAGATCCAGAGGATCAAGAGAACACATGGGGGCGACTGGCTGTCAGCACCTTTCACACACACTTTCCGCTGTGTGTTGCATGCCATCTTCAATATGCACCCCAGTGCTGCTCCTCAGGGGACATGTCGCTCCTGCACACCCTGCTACTGTGACATGTCTCTGGAGGACACGCACACACACACACACACACACACACACGCACACACACACGCACACACACACGCACACACACACGCACACACACAAACATATATGCATACACGTGTGTGTGATATACTGTAATACACGTTCACTGGCCCAAACACAAACAAACAGATATATAAAAATGGACACACAAACATGCACACTTCATTCAGATTCACTGCTGCTATTTATAGGAAAACAAAAAGCAATTACTGGAATTTATGCAGAGGGTGAAGTGTCTGATTGTCTCTTATTAGCAGCAAGTAGTTAAGAGCTACTGCATGAATTTACAGCACTCGCGGGGGTTATTCCTGTATTTTTTTTGTCTGTGCTTTCTGTTTTTGTCTTTGGAGAAAAATGGGGTGAATGTTGGTGTGAAAGAGGATTTGTTTCTGCTGTGTCTCAGGGATGATTGGCCCTCTGCCTGGACATTGTTATTGGAGCTTTAGCCATGCTGCGGCTCTTTATAGGTATCTGTATAACAAGTCACTGAACCAATTACATCAATCTGCAGATAGATTGTCTCAATAATTGAAAATAGTTTCAATAGTAAATTTTTATAGTGGCATAACATGACACACTGAGTCTTTTTGTGTATGTGATGTGTATTTACCTAAAGCTCAATTATTTTTGTTACTACCATTGACTCAAATGAGCTAGTGTAATGTGAAAGGGTCCTTTGGACCGCAGCATTTCTAGACCTGATACAGGCCATCATAGAGTACTATGTGTCATGGTCATGGGTGGCAACTTACTTACTTACTTAATTAACTTAATGAAGTCTCAAATCACACATAAGAGAATGGACAGAAATAGCAATCAATCAAATGAAAGCCACAGTCCAGATTTACAATCAGTCAGTTATATGTAAAGTTACAAAAACAATACAAACACTAAAAAGAAAATCTAATGGTTGGTGGTAATATTGCAAGGATACTGATGAAGGAGATAAATTAGTACTGTATATAGGACAGATGGAATGACAGATGTTTATACACAGTATGCCTGGTCGCTATATTACAAGCGTTACATGACAGAGATGAGTATGTCATGTAAAAGAGGACTGCATGGATTTAGCATTACACACAAATAAACGGCAAAATTTGTGAGGCTAAATCAGAGACAATTGGCTTTTTTTATTCCATGCATTCTTCTTCCTTGTCAAAGCCTAGCGCCTGCATTACCCACAAAGCAACTCAACTGCCCACAATTCAGTCATTCGGTCTTAAATCCACACCCACAGATTTCTTTTTTCAAACTTGTAGTCTCTAACATCACTTGAAACAATGTATCCCTCTGAAGCCACAAAAGGCTTTATACAACTTCACATTTACAGTAGTTCTTCCCAAAACCTGTAAACTGACTGATGTGTAAAACTGGCAAAGCTCCCATTTAAGTAACCGTCAGTGAATAAAACTATAACCGTCTTGGAGGATGGCTTAACAATGATGAGGTGAACAATGATTTCTTGTCCTGCACACAGGCTGTATGGTCAACATCATCTATTCAGTATAAATCAGTGAGTGAGTCAAAATACAGTAAACACTTCAAATGGAAACTAATAATGCTCTGTATCTGCTGATGTGTGGACACCAACCTGATTGGTCAATCATATATGAAGGCTGTGATGCTTAAAAAATAACTTGATGCAGCTTTAAATGAAATTTGGTTAAATACTTCACTTTTGACAAGATGGAAACACCCTGGCTCACCCACCTGTCGTAAACGTTGAGCAGCCAGTTGAGACACATGTCAACGCAGAGTGGAATGTTGACCAGGATGGACCTCTCCTCCTCCAGCCTCTCATACAGAGCTGTGAGGCCATGGATCATCTCCACCACGTCCATCACATGCTCCCCCTGCTGCAACTCCTGCTCCCGAAACACCTCCACAAGGCTGCTCAGCGCCACTAAATCCACTAAAAAACGCAAATATATACGTATTAAGAAACATCAGCCTCATTCATTTGGGGCACTTGGTGTAAATTGTATTTATTTCTCAGCATTTTTTAGAACATGCTGGTAAGTCTTTTTAACACTTTCATTGCGACCATGTGTATGTACAGTACTGTATGTTTTTCATTTGACACATGTAATATAAGCATGTATGACTTTTTTTTTTTTTTGGTTAAAATAAAGAAAATGGTTTTCAGTACAAAACCACAAACAGAGGCATGTGTATAGTTAACACACCTACGTTCATACATACATGACTGCACATTCACTTTCAAACACAAACACACACAAAAACAGAGCAGGATCATCATCCTCACCTCAGCAAATGAGAGCAAAGGCGACAGCAGTGCTTATTCACCCTTTTTGCCCACTTAAGCCCTACCAGATGTTTCAAGAGCAGTGACACAAATTTGATTTCACTCTTCTAAACTAATTTGATGTCCCATCCCTAGGAGTGGAGCTAAAAGGGTGTCAGGGATGCCAGGTATAATTGGACAGCATGATAATGAGGTAAAGCAGAGAGAGGGGATAACAGGAGTATTCTCAGGGTTGGGAGGGAATCACCTAAAAATGTATTTGTGATGGGCTTTTATGCAACACTGCTCAATCATTCACAAAGTGTGGAGAGAGAAAGAGTGAGAGTTATTAAGGCAGCCTGGCAATTAAATTCTGTAACGATATCAACTAGTAGAGTGAGATAAGAGAGCGGGCAAGAGAATGAAAGAGAGAGAGTCATTAAAAGAGGTTTTTCTGAGCATGCTGAGTTTTTATTACAGCAACTCGGGACATGGAAGAGAGAGAAGGTGGTAGGAAGGTTGCAAAAGAAGGCAGAGAAGGAAATGGGGTGAACATGAATAAGGAAAAGTGTGAAATTGGTCACTTGCAGTGGCAAATATGGGTTCATCTGGAGTCAGTGGGAGAACAGCAGGTTATGGATTATG
This sequence comes from Nannoperca australis, assembly GCA_036023655.1. NCBI lineage: Eukaryota > Metazoa > Chordata > Actinopteri > Centrarchiformes > Percichthyidae > Nannoperca > Nannoperca australis. The sequence continues at coordinate 15,420 of JAVQJD010059928.1, read as the reverse complement.
CTTGACATTAAAGGGTCGAGAGAGGGAGAGGGAGAACAAAAGGCTCGGTTTGAGGTACGGAAAATCTGATAGAGCAAAGAACGTGAGGCATAAAGAAACACTAAGTAATCATAAAGCATTGGAAGAATTAGCAATGAGAGTGAGAGTAGGATACAACAAGTTACGTGATCCTAAAAAGGTACAAATTCAAGCCTCATCCATGGAGCAAAATCAAATTGCCTTCTTTTTTGTAAGCCACATGGACCATTTCACAGCTGTAATTACCTAGGATACCAACAATCCAGGCTGTGATGAAGGAATGAGGAAAGAATCTGGTGGTTGAGTGGTTCTTGAGTCTATCAATACACTTGATTTTCGCATTTTAAAGACAATAATAATGGAAAGTGCAGAGAATAGTTTCCACTACACTAAGTAATGTAGAGAGGAGCGACAATTCCTTCGACAACTCAATAAAGAAATGTGCCACATACAATCATTTTATCTCTTCCCAAAGAGAGCTTGTCATAGCGGATTACAGATGGTGCAGAATAACAGTATATCACTTAACCTGCCATCCCAGCATTGCAGACAGAAAAAAAACATTGATGAAATATCGTACGTACATCTCAGAGCCTTCTGAACTCGCCGAAGCTTCATGGCTGTTCTGTATGCTGAGAACTTGATATTGTTCAGATCCGCTGATGGAGGAAGAGAGAGAGATTAGAGCAGATGAAAGGATGAGGGAAAACAAACCCATCCGGCACCATTCCACCCTGCCATCGAGAAACTACACATCACCATCTCTCCCTATGTTTATCACACCATTGCAGAAATCATTAGCAGTGTACTGCATTGCTAATTTTAACTGTGTGTCTGTGCACAAGCTGGGTCTGGCTGGGTATGTGTATGTGACAGCGTGCCTATCTCCCCTGCAAGCTTCCCATGTCAGATCAGATTATCAGTAAAACACATGATGTCGTTTAATCACAATTAATTAAAGGCTAAGCAAAAAGCAATCACAGCGCTGGCAAATTGGGCCTCATAGGTTAATGACAGTGGGAATGTAGTCCCTAAGGTGTTTGTAATACAGGGCCCTAATGAGCTGCGTGACAGGGCCTTCAAAGCAGAGGCATGGTGGTGCCATGCTGCTGGTGCTGCAGCAGCCCAGTGGGGGTCTGAGCATGACTCGGAGGGTGCTTTAATTGTCTCCTTACTTACCCAGTGCTTGGTACAGTTCTGTCATCTTTGGATGGTCCCAACACGTTGTCTGGGCCTGATGGCTTGGAGAAGACACAAAAAAAAAAACATAACCAGAAGAATCTTGTGAAGCAGGCAAAGAATGAAAGTGCACATTTTCAGGCCCGAAAGATCAAGGTAAAAAATTAGCAGAAGCAGCAAACGGTAAAAGAAGGGAGATCAGAGAGTAGTAAGTGAAAGAGAAAGAGAAAAATGAGAGGGCAGGTCAGGGAGACCACTGTTTACAAGAGATTTCAAGCCTGTAAAGTGCAGACATACGTCAAATATGATAAAGGATTTAGGTTCAGGCATCAAAGATGTGTAGTACAGTTGCTCTGCTGGAGATATACTGCCAGTAACTTAAAAGTCTTCACTCAGAGACACTACATGAAATCCCAACCCACATACACACATCAAAAATAAGCATTTACACAACCTTCCTATCCCACTACTAGCTTTACGGGCACATTCAGAAAACACCATGAAAAAAAACATCCAATAAAAAAAAGGACAAGAGCAGCAAAATAAATGAGAAGCCCAAAGCAGGAAGGACCCAGGGGCCTTTTAGGGCAGCACTCATCGTTTTACCTGTGCGAGCACTCATTGATTGGTACCCAATAAAGTGCTACTTAGATACTGCTCCCACCCTCATTGATACAGTAATACTGGCCATAAAGAAAGACTCGCAAGGTTCTCTTGCAGATGATTAAGAAAACAAATACTCATAGTCTGTAGAGGAACTGTACAAATGCTTGCACAGTTCCAAACTTGCACACACAAAAATACCACCCTCTAGGCATAAACACACACCTACACACACATTCACAGTTCATTGATAAAACTAGCAGCAGTCTAAAGGTGAAATAGTATTGACGAGGTAAATAGATAAACAGATGAGTGCTCAGACAAATAGGGTTTACTGTAGCTCAAAAGTTATTACTTGAATCATTTAGCACCTATCTGCTTTCTAATGGTAAGTATACAAATGATCAGAAAACGAAAGATCTTTGAAAATGTGAAGCAAGCGCGATGAAGGTCAATTCTACTCCGCTGTTGAATTTGCTTGTATAAATATTAACGCACAATGACATAAATTAGTTTTCCTACCCAACCTTCTTTGTATTGGAGTAGATGGTAATTTAAAAGACATGTTATTTAACCGGTGTCAAAGTATGAAACTGGTAGCTGTCGTTCAAATATGCCTGGTGCTTTGCTCATTGGTGTCCATTTTCTTGAATTGAAAACTGACCAAGCCAATAAGAGGTTTGTAGGCCAATTATCAACACACATGGTGAAATGTCCTATAGAAGCCCAGTACCATTATTAAATTATGTTTTGACCATTAGGCCCTGCTGCAGTGGGTGTCAGGCTATGCCGTCAAACATCTACTGGGCCCTCTGACAGGTGACACTACTCCCTAACCTTGACCCAACGCCCCTCTAAACTTTCTTGGAATCCTTAGGAGAAGATACTTGCTGTGGTTAAAAGTGGGGGCTTTTTTATGTGCCCGAGTTGCAAAAAAGCCAACAGAAAGATTTGCCATAAAAATGGCACCAAGCATGAGTATAATGCACATAAATGTATAAACCTATAAAGGTTGTAATAAGTTAACTGCTCCAAGCCACTGCTTCCAAAATTTCTGTTTGGATTGAAAATGCCGATGGAATGGACACCACCGTAAAGTCAGACAGCACTGGCTGATCATTGGCCAAACAGAAAACAACTAACATGAACACGATGTTAAACTGAGTAATGAAATTAAAACAAATTGCAATTCAGTCCGATTATCAGGCTATAAAGCTTGTTCCACCAATAATTTAATGCGTTGAAGCATTTGAACAAGTCTTTTTTAACTGCCCCCACCCATCGCAATAAATATGGGAGGGGACAAAGCCAAAACTACTGCCAGCCAATCACAGAAATACTTTTGAATGATGCTACAAACAGCTGGTTTCAGAAGATATTGGTGTGGAGCAGTGGAAAACAAATAAACTAAGGTCAAGTTAACCTTAGAGCAAATACTTTAACCAATGTGTTCCACAGACATACAGTAGTGGTACCTATTTGTCACAAAAATAAGAAAATACCACCGCTTTAATCCAGTCTCCTAAACTGCCATTGAAAAAGTACATACATGCCCATAATGCAGACACTGACCCTGAAGTTGTACTTACTTGATGTAGTAGGGCACTTTGTTCGGGGATATGGCACGCTCCCATGGTATCTGCACTGAACCTGCACAAACACACAGAAACCAAATCACTTTCAAAATAGGAATGTCAAGCATGAAAAGCCATTGTGCACAATGTCCCTGACAGCGTGTCCAGACGGCGTGTCCATTCAGACCTTCTTAACAGAGCGACCCTGGTGTACAACAGGGGCAGTAAAGCTAAAAAGACAAGTCTATTGTGTCGGGTTTCCACAGAGTGTTGGTTTGTTTGGCACAGCCTGATAGAAAATGTGAGGCAGAGGAGTCGGAGAGACGGGGTGATTGTAGCATTTTAACCTGCCTTTAAAATGAACCACAGGGGGTTCAAACAGAACAGACTGCACTAGAAGAAGCAAGAGGCAGACAATACGCACCAACACACACACACACACAACATGTCATTGTCTATTATTATATTATGCCACAGCACAATGCAGACTTGTGTGGTTTTGCTTTGTATATGTAGAATATAAACACGTACAAAGACTGACGTAGACTCAGATCCTTTACTTAAGAAAAAGTACAAATACCACAATGTAAAATTGCATCCATTACATTATTTGTATTATTAGCAAAATGTACTTGAAGCATCATAAGTACTCATTATGTAGGAACATGTCCCTTATGTCGGACATATTATTTGATATTATGAGATTGTTAACACTGATGCATCAATGTGTAAGCAGCATTTTAATGTTTCAGCTGATTAATGGTGGAAGTCATTTTGACTACTTTATATACAGTTTGGTAGTTTAACCCAGAGGGTCACAAGATAAATCTGGCACATGATTTAACCATAACCAGATTATTACATTTATAAATGTAAATAAAAAGTAACTTGTAATCATAGCTATCAGTTGAAAGTACAATATGTTTCTCAGAAATATAGTAAAGTTAGGTAAAATGTAAATACAGGCTCTTTAAATTGTACTTAAGTGCAGTACTGGAGTAAATGTACATTGTATCATGGTACAAATCCATTTACCTATGTACCATAAGCACCATATGAACCATATGCACCATACCATATGTTTGTGCTACTATATCACACTCTATAGTGAAATATAGGCATGTTGGTGTTATAAAAACACACCGACGCAAACCCAGACATTCCTGCAGGGTGCAGTGGGCTGAGCTGGCTGTAGCGTAGTGCTATATAAGCCCCAGAGTGGTATCTCTGAGCCAGCGTGACAGCAGTTAAACTGGATGGGGTTGGCGGGGACACTGGAGACACACAAGCACACACCACTTCAGTTACACTCGCACTGAGATCCCGGCAACACACAGCTTTTCCATTTCTTCATCAGTTTTAACTAGGCAAAGTAAGTCACATTGTTCAGCTCCCCTGCAGAAGGTGAAATAATTCACAAATATGTTTCCCTGCTCAAATGAGAGGAATCACTGTTGTGATGAACATCACTGGGGACGCTTATTGCAACAGCGTGATGGAGCTCATGAAGACAGAAAGACAAAGCCTGCCAGCTCCACCTCTAACCCAAATACAAATGCAAACACACACACCCAAACACACATTTAATAGCCTTATCACAACAAAGCTGAAAAAATAAATAAAACTATCCTTCTTTTCATCCACCCCACACTCTGAGACTGTTCCTTGGCACAGCACGGCACAGATTGGTGTGCAACATGAGGTAACAACTTCAAATAGCAGAAGAGGACTCTTACTGGAAAGGAAGTGCTGAGATCCAGGGCCAAAGTCTCTATGTGCATCCTGGAGCTGCTTCAGCCGCTCCTCTATGGAACCCTGAGGACACACACACACACACACACACACACACACACACACACACACACACACACACACAGTTAAATCAAAGGGAGTCGTGCTGTTCATCCCTCTGCACCACAAATCCCCAAAATAGAAAAGCACGCACACAAACCACCTGCTTCTCCTCCATTAGTTAACTGCGGAATATAAATTATGTCTTTTTCTTCCGCTGCCCCTTTTGAAGGACTTTGAAAGCCTTTGAAGAACAGTAGGTACAAAATTAAGAGAGAGATTACAAAATAATGTATTTTTTGTTGAAACAATGACCGTTCCTGGTTGCAGTGTCAGTGTGGAAAAGAGCTGGAGCAAAAGAAGAGGAAATGAGAGAGGTCCAAATCCTCACGTGTTGCGTCAAGAACCACAGACACTGCGTTGACAATATTAAGTTTGCCATTGCTTTTATAAAATAATTTCACATCAGTTATGTTTCATACCAAATGGGATTTAGTCTGAGTAATCCTGATTTACTCGAAATGTATTGGATTTGGCATATGAATCATTGTCAGCTGGATGTTTGAAACTCGCCCTCAAACAATGGGAGGTAAATCCACTTGCGGTGAGGTAGAGAGACAAATAAAGAGAGAAAGAGAGAGGAGAAGACGTGAGAGGCCTTTAGAATTCTAAGACACGCACAGGCAATGAGTCGTAATGTGTAACTTTAGATATATTAAGTTAGCATTTCTCAGAATACACACGTCATTGCTCCCTCACCACAAAATAAAACAATATAATCTGCACCATGATTTACATTGGCTGGGACTAATATAGAACATTGTCAATGTGCCGTGGAGATGTTACTGCCAACTGTGCGGTGTTGTACAATCTATTTGTTGCACAGGCAATTTGGGCTGTCATAAGGAAGACAAATGACTAAATTATCCATGATCGACAAATATTAGCTAATCAAATTTGGAAATACATTTTTGCTGGCCTTGGAGCAGCCAAAATCAACAGGGTACAGGATGTTGCTAGGATTTAGCATTTATCATTTTAATTTAGAGAGAAATGGGACACAGAGAGGGAAGGCAAAGAAAAAGGTTTCTCCATTCCGCTTGCTTCTACAGATGCCAGGTCAGTGCATCTTATTGTTTAATTAATTAACATGGAGAAAGCAGATCGTCTGCGGACACAAGAAAAACACCTCAAAGGTTGAAATAAACCAAATAGTTTTCTCTCTAAAACCATTTGCAACATCTGGCTCTTCATATGTCACTTGGGCTCTACTGATATAACAGAGAACAAGCCAAGATCTGGGAGATGAATATCGGCTGCAGACTACGGACACTAAAAGCCTTTTTAACAATGCTGATCACTAGTGGGGGGGTATATTAGAGGCTATCACTTACTTCCTGAATGAAAGACCAGAAGACAAACTACCTTCTGTAGCACACGGCGCATCAAGATTTTGCAAAAATTGTCCTGTAAAATACTTTTTGTACTTTTTCATGAAGACTCTTTTTACGTCCTCCTGCAGGGGCATCAATGGGGAGCAAGATGAGCCCCCATTTCTGTGTGGCTCTCTCCCAACAATCCTTCTCCTAAAATACATGAGACTGCGACGACAATTTGTAGATGATGTCTCCCTGATGAACTAGCCTCCAGAAAGATCTTTTAAACTTCACAGAAGGAGAGTAGGCTACTAATGTGTATAAAATTAAGATATGACAGATGTTCCTTTTTATGTACAAGCTCATTTCATCCCACACATTAGAAAAAAAGCTTGCCTTTCAGTCAGTATAGCTGCATCTGTAGGATATGAGGTAACCCACAGGTTTTTCGAGCAAAGAGCACTTGATCAGTTTGGTCAAATGAGTATCCTAAAAATGGATCAATGCAGCTAGAAATAAAAATGAGAAGTATACACAGGAGGAGTGCCTTTCAACAAGACATGTCTCAAATCCATACTAATTCTAAGAAGTATGCACTATATACTAATCATCATCATAGTACACTGTTTTGGCAGTTAGTATACAGACATATCACCATTTCATTTTAACAAGAAATTATACAATTATACAATATACAAGTGTGACAACAGATGTCAATCAAACTGCAGCTTTGGAAATATTCTGCCACTTAAACTCTATAAAATATATTTCCTAAGATCTAACACGTATTTGTTTGTTTTGCAAGATTCTTTGCTGTTTTCACCCCATCCAGAATTTATTTGAACTTATTTTTCAGCTGTCAGCTACTCCTCAATTTCCTTTGTGCATTGTATTGTAATAGCACTCTCAAAACTTGACGATATTTAGTATGCATAATGTCTGTGTTGGCTATACTTTATTTTGTCACTTTTCTAGTGTGAAAACCCTACATACTAAATGTCTGCTTTCAATCAGTGTCACTGGCGTGAGATTCTAAGAGGCTGGACTTAAACACAGCAGCGCTTTGGGCAATGCTCATGTTTAGAAGGTATAATGTTTGCCATGATTATCATTTTAGTTTACGCCATAGTGCTAGCATGGCTAAAAAGGATCCAAATCCTACATAAATCATATAGCTGCTACCTGCAATATTCCAACCTAAGCCAAGATGTCAAGAAGATCGTCAGAAAGCACCAGCATGAGACTCTGTGTAGCTGTGATTACTTGCTGCAAACAGTCCAATAGGTTTCACTTGGAGGACAAAGGCTTAAGTTGAAACAATTGACTTTATCTGCTTCACCCAGAGCAGAGAGCAGAGGAAAAACACTGGCTTACAAATAAAACCCAGCTAGTCCATAGTGCTCTGCTCTGTTATATTTTGTTCTGTTCTCCCCATGAACTGTTTCATTCTGGGAATTCTGAGAGTCAGGGGGCAGCAAGTGAGTAGAGTGGATACTGGAAATTAATTTGACAGAAGTTGTTGAAGGGACATTAAAATCACCATCAGATGAGAAAGAGACAAAGAGGAGGAGAGGCTAGAGTGGCAATTAAAACATTATGACGAGGCCAAACTGTTGTGGACTGCTGTGAAGAGGGTGTCATGAAGATTATCTAATGGGAACAGGGGGTTCTCACATGAAGTGTTGTGAAGGCTGAGTGGGGTTTTGTTGTGCTTGTAGGAGCGATGTCGAGGTTGCAGATGGAGAATGTAGCCTAAGCTTGCACAGTGTAGAGTTACAGAAATGCTCACTGGATAATGCATCCATACGTTTAGCTAAGCACCGAGCAGAGGGCCAGTTGAGTGAATCCAAGGCACTTCAATCTTGAACGTTTTAAAAGGTTGTAAGAGTAAGTGCAATGGATTCATTGAAGATTTGCCCTCTTACCCTCTTCATGTACGTGCATGGATTCAAATATTCACACATTTCATTTTGATCATTGATTTGTCTTTTTTGCTGCACTTTATCTTCCAATTTAAGACTTGAATCACGACTGTGTATGTATACACACATATATATACACACACAGTATATACACATATATATCTATATATAACTAATGAACACCATGTAAATGTTATCTCGTCTCTTAAAGCTTGTGCATTAATAAAAGAAGATTGTGAGCTCAACTCCACAGGAATAAAGAGCTGCTGAAAAACAACAGCTGTTAAAAAACAGGTCCATACTCAGACAAGTTTGTTAAAGCTGTTGGAGTCCTCCTACGCTGTTAATGTAAACTCAAAACTCGCTCGCAGGCAGAACTGCCAATATTTATTATTTTCATGCAGTTGCAGGATGACGATCACTGAGTTTAGCACGTTTGTCAGGTTTTAACAACAGATAGAAGTTAAAATAAATATACATGTGGACATTTTTTACCATAGTAGCTCAGAAAAACCTCTGTAAATCCCCTCATACCTGCCTTTACTGGCCTTATGTTAGCAGACCATATGGTTAAACATGTTTTAGCCCTTTTACTACAAATCATTTTTACTTTACATACTGTCACCACTGACCATTTTGCATACCATGCTTGTTTTTTGTCAAAATATACTTTTAAACTATACAGCCTGCATTCAAAAGGTGAGCAAAAAAGTTAGACAAGACTTGTAATTAGGGGATACAGGTAAAGCTTGAACAAGTGTAGATCTTTTTTGTTTTACTAATTACGTTTTGGGAAATTTTATGTCTGTGTTCACTAGCTGACAGTAAAGAGATGACAGACAATGAGGGGAGAGAAAGACGGGGAACCATGTGCAACAAAGATTCCCATCCAGACTCAAACCGGTGACGTTGAAGTTCACGGTCACTGCCTCAGCCCCTGGACCACCAGAGCAGCTCCTGGTCTGGATCTTTAAGTTATGGGGGAAAGCCTGTAATGTTTGGATTGATGCCACTTGGCTGACAGTTGTTGATATGAACCACTTAGTTCTGTTGATTTAATGATCCCTGTGAGTAATTGGCATTCATCTATCAGATCGCAAACATTCTCTGATCACCCCCTCTGAGAATTTGTCATCACACATACAGCCCTTTATCCATCCCCTAAAACACATGTCCTTCTCAAGCTCAAAAACATAAAAAGACATAAAGCAGTTGGAAGCCTGAGGTGCTGGCACCATTTGAGTCTTACATAAATCCTTAACTTGCATGAGGACAAAAAATAACTCGTGGAATCACTCTGTGTCTCCCCTGAATTTGACTTCTGGAAAAACTGCTTCTGACAATGTCAAACAGCCAACATCAACCCAGCAGTGAACTCTACCTGAAGCACTTTCCATCTGCTGTTGAGATGCTCTAGGGTGCGGGCATTCTCCATCGACAAATGGACATCAGAGATAGCCAGCTGGTGGGCCAGATCATTGATTTGCTTCATGCCCTCCTTCACCTGGGTCAGCTCTTCCTTAAATAACTGCAGGAGTATGAGAGAGCACGAGACAAGCAGAGGAATAGAGAGACATAGACAGAAAAGAGACAAGTGGATTAAAAGACAGAGAAACCAGCTGAAATACAAAACATATAAAGTAATTTAGAAAAATATCACACAGAGGCAAACATGCAGTAAGGGCAAACTCCACTCAAATAAATTGAAATGTGATCCAATATTGACATCAGCTTTGTTTTAAATGCTTTGGCAGCAGCCATATATTAACTTAAATCAAAGTATAAAGAATGTATAATTATATTGTAATTTGACTTTTTTAATTTTTTTTTTACAAACTTTAAAGTATCATATCTAAAATGTTTTTACTATTTTTTTTTTAGCACTGATTTTTTTTTTGTTAGAGTTCACAGTAGAGGCATAAATAAAAGATTGAAAGTGAAAGTACTGTGCATCATTCAAAACTGGTAAGCTGCGATTGCGTGGCATGAACTTGAGCCCCAGGACAACCTGAAGTCACATGTTTTTTAGGCATTACGTCCCCTGAATCATGTGAAAAGATTAAACTTCAGCGCATTAAAATAATGTTCAAACACAAATGTTACTGAAATCAAATTAAGGTTTCGTGTTCACCAAGATGGATGATCAACTGTGGCTTGAGCAACTTGTAACCCTGTGGAAGCTGTTCTTCACACTGTGTAGATGAGAGCAGAATTCACCAGATTGCTTCTTTTAATGGCAGGAAATGAATCCCTGATATCTGCGATATGTGCTGACTGTGTTTGGACACCAGCAGGAACAATGTAAAAGAGAGAGGCAACAAAAATGACAAGTAGAAACAAAAAGTCTAGGAGCAAGTGTGCACGCTTGCTTGTCAATGTCTTTGTCAGTGCGTACTGTATAAGTGTAGAGCTAAACAATCCAGAGATAAGTCAATCAACAGAAAATTCATTTGTGAACGATATTTAATTAAATGTTTTTTTATTTTATTCTAGCCAAAATAAAACATTTTAAGATGGTTCCATCAAATGTGAGGGTTTGCTGCTTTTATTTCCAGTTGTATGTGATAGTAAACAAGATATTTAAAGGCGTCACCTTGGGATTTTGGAAAGCTCTGCATTTTCATTTCATAAACCAAACAATGAATTTATAAATCAATATTGAAAATAAGCCTAAGCTGCAGCCATATATGTGTGTGTGTGTGTGTGTGTGTGTGTGTGTGTAAGTATGCATAGTGTGGGTTTATGATGATTTGTTTATGATTTTGTATGTGTCTGTGTGTAAATGTAAATGAGCGAGGGAGCACAGATGAGGCCAACTGACAAGCCTGCCCTAAAGACCGAGCTGAACATGTGCTGCCTGTGAGAGGCGTCCAAACAGTAACATGATCATTGTGAAGTGTCCTCACTTCTAATGAATGGTGCCACACAATTACAGGCAGCAGCGGCACTCCATAATGACAAAACCAATGACCTGCCATTTGTTTAATAACATCTATTCGACTGAGGATTGTAACCCCTGCCATCTCACCGTGTCAGTTAGAAGTGCCGCGTACTTGTCATCATCTGTCAGATCACAGCCACTCCGACAGGGATGTGTACGCAGGCAACCAAAATAAACATTTTAAAGCAACACAGCCTGATACTTATTCTCACTTATTCAAAACAGTAACATATCATTGCCGTGTCTTTGTGATTAAAAAATGAATAAATAAATAAAGCTGGGTGCGACTGTTTTGATGTTTGTTTTTACATGTCAAAGTGTCCCAACGTGTGCTTGTTTAGGGTTAGCCGGGGGTGGTTATCTCAAAGGAGACAATTAAGTTACTCCACAGGTAAAAAGTATTTATATCTGGGATTCGTGATAACGTGTGTGCATGAGAGAGATTGTGTTTGTAAGGCAGTGTGGCTACCTTGGTGGCGTCTATGTGGTCCTGCAGAGAGTCGATGAAGAGGTCTCCGACAGGCTCCCAGGCATCTCTCACCCCCTCTGCCTGCTCCAGGGCAACGGCCAGCTCCTCCATCGCTGCCTGGATCTGGAGTAAACGCTCTAATGTCCTCTCCATGTGTCTAGGGGTTTTGTTGAAAATGTAATTCATTACAGCTAACTACCTGCACCATTAAAATGTGGAGCTAATGCGAGCAATAGCCAAAGAAAATCTATCAAAATCCATAGAGCATGCAGTCAAACACATCATTTATTCAAATTTGGAGAGTGTCGTTTCAGTAGAGCTGTGCAAATTATTTTACACAAGCTTTTCACAATCTAAATGCCTTTTCTTTGAAAACGCATCTTAAAATTCTGAAAAGTAAGCTCTGAATTTTCAATGATCTAGAACTTGATAAATGTGTTTTCCTAATTGTTTCTGTAATGGATTATACTTGCCACATTTTGTAATCAGGTTCTGGAAATTGCATTACATGTTTATAGCTCTAAAGGTTACAGGCATATTGCTGTTCCATGGTCTTTTTTTGAATAATCTTTTTATTATTAATTTACATTTTAATTTACATATAGTCCAATTAATTAAAAAAGGGGGAAAACAGATAGATTGCCAACAGCAATATACAAAAAAAATAAATATACAAAAACAAATATGCCCCAAACAATAAATAACTAAAAGAGTGAATCTTCCCCCTTGTCAGGCATACAAAATATTTATATTCAAGCATAATCCAGTTCTTTACTCATGAGAAGAAACAGCTTTTATGTAACAAAGAAAAGCCAATTTGTTTTGCTTTTGGGTTTTAAGAGCTCATGGACTGTAGAAATTACTTAACTCCCCAATGACCTATTAACTTAATTAAGAAATAATCACCGAAACAGGAACTGCAAAGCTTTCAGAGACAAACATATTGTGGCTATCCTGGACGGTTTTCTGACTGAAAGTTTACTTCTTGTACTGACATTGATAACAAAACTTGCATCATCATTGCTCTCAAAAACTCATTTCTATTCACCATAACCTTTAATATTACTGTGCTCAGTACTACAATAGAGAGCAGAAAGAAACCCAGTGGTTGAATAGCTATTCAGATGCTTTACTTAAGTAAAAGTCCCAAAGCAAGAACAAAAACATACTCCATTACAAGAAAAAGTCCTGCATTCACAGTCATACAGGAGCAAAATGTTCTGAAAGTATAAAAAAAGAAACTCATTCTGCAGAAAAATGCCCCTGTGACTGATATATTACATTTACATTATTAGATTGTACTGACGCATCAAGGGATAAGCAGCATTTTACTGCTGTATCTGGTCAAGGTGAAGCTAGTTTTAACCACTTTATATACAGTTCGGTAGTTTAGTCCAGTGGTTCCAAACCTCAAAGGGTCAAAAGATAAATCTGGGGGGTCATTAGATGATTAATAGAGTAGGAAAGAAGAAAAACAACGGAAAAGGTTCTGCTACACAAACGTGTATTTCTTTTTTGGACATTTATCTTGGCTTTTTTTTTTTTTTATTCTAAATAAAAAGGTTGGGAACCGCTGGTTTAATCTTTAACAGTGCATTTTATTATTGCTGCTTTTGTATTCAATGTAAAATAATAATCTATGAGGTAACGTCTAAGCTGTCAGATAAATGTAGAGGAGTGGAAAGTACAATAGTTTTGCCTGAAATGTAGTGAACTAGAACTATAAAGTAGCATCCGATAAATTACGGGTACCTCAAAGTTGCACTTAAAGAAAGTACCTGAGTAAATTTACTTTCCACCACTCCAGAAACCACACTCAATCTCTACAAGATGTACTCAATGAAAAAAAAGGCTCTGACCTATGGCGGTCCACACAGCGCGCTGTCAGCTTTTCCCACAGGTCACTGGCCACGTTCGCCTGCTTCCACACCGAGCGGCTCACATTTAAGATCCGCCGACGTGGAGAAACCTCTGCAGAGGGTAGAAGAGGTTAGACGGGGCCACGCAATGGTAAAGTGATAAAGGTGCAAAGGAGGGCATAAAAATAGAGCAGACAGAGAAGTAACATGGCGGAGAGGAGAGCAGGGGTTACAAGTCAGACTAAGAAAAGAGCAATGATTGAGGAAGGATGTACACCAACCCCGTAAAAGGAAAGAAAGAGACTAGAGACAAGTTGCAGACACAAGGAGAACAAAGAAAGGTAGATTGCTACAGTATTCCCCTGGTGAGCATCCAGTGTTCAGAGCCAAACATTACCAACGTGTCGGCAAAGAAATAACCAAGCTTGCTGTATTATTGATCTGAGCAGATGGTACTGTAGAGTTGTTGAGCTAGAGCTAATTGGTCCCGACCCGGACACATTCCCTAAACTCAGTATGACATCAGAGGCCAGATCACTGCAAATAACTACTAATGGAAGATTTCACCTGCATGGGTCCAACCAAATGAACTCTAGGGCTTAGCCGAGGGAGGTTGTGAGTATGATATTTTGGCTGGCGCAGCAGTTGGCACAGAGTGTGAAGGGAGCAGACCTTTTCCATCGGTCAGGGTCTCCTCTGGCTCCTGGAAGGGGTGCTGAGCCAGAAAGGCCTGGGCAGACTCCAAGACTGAGTAGATGAACGGCCCGCGAGACTTGACATCTTCCATGAATGCCTGCCGGGAGACAAACAGAGAGGGGAGAGTGTTTTCTAAGTGGAAGAGAATGAAAGACATAAGCTGTTTTTAAACTCAAGGGCCGCTTCAATCAACAATGTTGCAGAGGACGATGAGGCTAAGCTGGACCCGTGCCTATGCCTCAAACGAGACCAAAAGTAATGTTGCATTCTAACTAGTTAAACAACAGAAAATGAACAGATTTTGATTCTACATGTAATTTTATACATATGTTTATTGTATTTGAACATGTCTGGGATTTGGACTGTTGGTCGGACTTTTGAAGACCTTGGACTGGAAATTATGGACATGTTTCACTATTTCCTTTTATTGACAAAAACATGAATTAAAAACAACGACAGATAATGAAAACAATAATTGGTTGTAGCCTTAGTGCATTTGAGCAGCTCTTGTCAACTTGTAATGTCAAACATCTCCAAAGTAATTACCAAAAAGCTTCTTCAAACTAAAGCAAGTTTGTATTAGTAAATACCGTTGGGCCAAATTCAATGATCCCAAAACATAATGGGAAACAGTGTAGCATGTTACAGGTAGATTTATATAAAATAATTAATTTTGACATAACACCATGTGATTTAGAGACTTATAGGCTACTGGACAAATTGCCATTTGATTTATATCTATTTTAGGTGATTTTACTAGTTTTTCCTTATCTGAATCGAAGTGTAAGAACAGCGGGTGTTGTATGCTATAGTGATTGTCCAACCTACCATTCCCGGGAAAAATAATTGAAAGGGTTATTTTTTACAGCTCACCTCATTTTTAAACTCAAATAATATATTTGATGTTTTTCAGTCTGGTTTCCGGCCCCATCACAGCACTGAAACTGCTCTTGTTAGGGTCTTAAATGACATTCGTCTCAACACTGACTGTG